>AYEL01053585.1:0-17575 GCA_000484575.1 Olivierus martensii
ATGAAAATTTATGTTTCAGTACAATCGATGATGTAGTTATCTTTCTTTATTACCGAATACAATATTTATTTGGCATTTCATCACCGAGTCTTTAATTCGATTTTTTCAAAATCTCCGGACCGAGGGTAATTATATACAGTATATCAAAAACGACACCATTTTTACCTCTGTTGGAAAAATAAAACCGTTATCTTGGTTATTTAGTTTTTAATTACGGAAATAGTTGAGTGTAAAAACTCTGGTGTGTAACGAAATTAAAAAATAGAATGTTTTGAAATAATTTCAATTTGTAATTAAGAAGGAATATTCTGAACTATGGTAAAATGTAATTCTATATCTGGTACGCTTACGCCGACCATAATAAATTGTCGGAATGTTTGGTATAACCAAAAACGTTCGTTTTGTGTTTTTATAGCCGCTATATTAATATGGATATAAATGAATTAAAATACCCATAGAAAGTAAGAGAAACTATTTCCGTCCTTATTTGTGGTGGCCAGATTAATATTTTTTGAAAATTATAAACTTTATTAAAGAGCGTTTAAGGTTTTCCCATAAAAATTTTATATATTTTATTTTCAGACCATAGAACAAATACTGCAGTCCAGTGGATTTTCTAATCATCACACTCACGTTTCGTCCGGTGGATCTACAGGTAATCGATTTAATGTCATCTTTTACCGTAGTAAAACGCTAGCTCCCATCCTAATTCTGCGTGGTCCATTTGACTACAACTTATCTACACTCGGGGAAGCGGCACGGACTCATTTATCCCTAGTTCCTTATTATTTGGCCGGTAACCGTAATTTTATTATTTTGGAAAAATTTTCAATAAATTTTTATTTTTATATATTATCACTTTTGATAAAAATTCCCAAATTTGATGAATCCACTTTAATAATTCGGCAATTTGATAGTGGTTGACAGATCATAAGTGTCAATTTTGATTTCTCACAGAAATATTTGTATCGAGAAAAGAAATTTTTTTAATATTACCGTCAAAAATTAAAAACATCATAAATAACATATTCTCCATGTTATAAGTATGGACCTTGAAGTACAAATATTCATTTTGAAAGCATTAATAAAACAAAGAATCAAATAGTAGTGGTTAAAAATTAGGATGCAAAATATTAAAAATTATTGTGATTTAAATATGATAGATATATTAATGAAATAATATTTTTATATTTTTAGGATAATAATCCTGGTTCTATAATGGATTATTCAATGTCAGAATTACCACCTCCAAAATTAGATATTCCTCCAGTATTATCAAATCTTATGATGTCTATTTCTAATCAAGATAGGCATCCTCAAATACAAATGGAACAGGTATGTTTTTATTCTGCATATTGTAATATTAATCATTGGATGTAATATTAATCTTTAATTAAAAAAATAATACAAACTATTTCATATAATAAATCAAAAACTTCAGAGTCGGTTTTAACATTGTCTAGACTAAAAAATTATTCATTTATTAATTGTGATTTAATTTTCCAACAAGTATTTTTAATTTTTGGACGTACAGTGCAAAGATATCGTCTTTGCACTTGCACAAAGACAATATCCTTGTACTATCAATCGATCATAGCATGCATTGTACTTTTTAAAACACATTTTGAATCTCTAGGAAATGATAATTTGCCATAATTTCTTTTAAAGCATAAATAAAATTGATGATCAGACATTCAAAACATTAATATTATGTATTTCTATTTGTTGCATTAACTATATAAAAATCAACTATTTGTTATCTAGAAATGTGTATCTGTGAAGTCTTATATAAAGCAGAGACTGGTTTTCAACTTATGCCCAATCAAAAGTTGAGCAAATTATAAACTCAATTGAAAGCAAAGATTGCATATTCTAATTTAATTTATTAAGTAATGATTTTTTTTGAAATATGGCATTATAAAATATAACAGAAAAAATAAGTAAATAGTAAAAACAGAGTTTCCAAAAGTGAAAATATCGAATCAATGGATTTTGTTGACAGTTTCAACTGTTTGACAAATCAAAATAGTGAATAAACAATAAAATAATAATAATATCTTTTATGTAGTTATGAAAAGTATAGAAAATGCTGAAAAGACAAACATGAGATATATTGAATATTAGTTACATTGCTCTTTCATACTTTTTTACCCAAAGGAACAGTATGAAAGTAACTTAATGTTATAGAAATAGGAATTAATATAAAATTATCCTTATTCATTTTATATCATGTTCAGTTATTTTGAATACCACTATATATAGTTTATAAATTAGTTTTGTGCATTTGTGGATCTTTAGAAGGTATATGTTATGATGGATGTATATGAATAAGTTCTAGAAGTAGTTGAAGGAATATCCTATGAATGAATGGAAGTTGAGACTGCGAGAGCAATGTATGCTGATAGTTATACAAGTGTGAATGTAAATGATGGCATGTCAGAGAGCTTTGGAAAGAACAAGGTAAGGACACGTGATGTCCCCCTAGTTGCATAATGTATGTACAGATACACGTGTGAGGAATTTACTGTATATGATATGAAAGTGAGATGATAATAAGAATGCTTTCTATTGTATGTCAATGACACTGTTCTCCCCTCAGAGTGAATAATGTTTGAGAATGTATACAATATGGTTCATTGATATATGTGAGAAGAAGCAAATGAAAATAAATTTAAATCTTTTTGAAAAATTTTAAATTAATTTTGATAAACTGTCTTCACAATAAAATAAAAGTACTTAAACAACAATAGTAATTCCTATATGTATTTATTTTAACCAACTTAACTTACACAAGTTACTTAAAAAATGCTGTTTTATCAAGTTGGCAAAAGAATAGGACCACTTTATAAAATGAATGAATTTTTACATTTTTAAAATAAATTAATAGAAAGTAGCTTTTCCTTTTTGATGAATCACATGGAGATATTTTCATAGATATTACAAGATTTATCAAGTACCGCCAGGGAAGCTGGCCCCACTCTCTTTGGATAATATCATTGAGTTCATCTTTTGTGTTATATCGCTTACCATTAACATAAATATTTCTCGATAATTGGCCCCAGACATTTTCAATGGTGATTTAAAGCTGGAGAACAACTAGCCAATCCAAACACCTTAATTTCCTGTCCAGCAAAGAATGTTTCGTTACACCAGATGAGTGTATAGGGGTGTTATCTAGGTGAAAAATGAAGTCTTTTCGCATTACAGGTAGACGGTTGTAAGAAAGCATTTCAGTATACTTCTTTGAATTTTGTTTTCCATCTAAAAATTAATATCAATGGTTCCACTAGCCCAGAAAGCACCCTAAACCATCACAGATGCTTTACTATTTAATTTACCGAAATAAGTTTCTGGTTCTTTACGAATATCGTATCAATAATATTTACACCATAATCAATTATTTTATCATCCCATTTTAACCTGGTCCCTGTACGCTTCTTAGATAAGGTGACACGTTCATCCTCCGGTATTAAAATTTTTTGTTCTTCTCAAATATCTTATTACTATACAAGCGGAAATAGGTACAGTAGCTTGTAGTTTTCTTTCAGCTGTCTGGCAGTTGCGGGGCCTGGGGAGGTTGCTTCGGTCAAAGCTGGCTTTTCTCTCCCAGTCAGAGTCACAGGTCTTCCCGTTATATAATCGTCGGCCAGATGGCCGCGTGGTAAAGCTGTGGCTTACTACTCTGGAGGATCCGGATCCCACACCTCCAGTTTTTCAGGAGGGGTCCGGGCCCGGCCTGTTTACCCCATCCTTCAACTATCCGATTGACCCCATCATGGGTGTTGGCCAGCCTATGATGGGCTCTACAAGTGTTTGCCGCCAGATAAAGTATATCCCTGGTGCGATATGGCGGCTTACCTAACTAACCTAAACTTAAATCCGTTATATAATCAGTAATATATCCATCGGGGTCCTTTAAAAATGAAGTCATCACATTTTTTTGGAACGATATAATTTTTCAATATATGAAATGCCGACGTTGGTTTCTTTAAAGATTATTATTTGACTTTTTTTCACTCTCAATCAATGGAGGACACGTCGTCTTCTAATTTGAAAAAACTAGTAAAATCACTTTTGCAGCTATTATTAATATTGTCTGTTATCTTCTGTTGTTCTAAATAGCCGATTATCAGTGTGGTTGGAGACAAATTACCAGCTGTCCCTAACTTGGACCTAACCTTTAAACAGATACTGGTGCAAAAAATGCATAATTTTTGAAATGGTTAAAGTAATTAAATATTCGAATAAACTTTTTCCAATGGGTGTGATAGGATTTTGGGAGAAAATACGAAATAGGTTTTAGAAAATGACAAAAATTGGGGGTGTCCCTAAGCTTTGGCCAAGCGTATACATATATGAAAATTTATGTTTCAGTACAATCGATGATGTAGTTATCTTTCTTTATTACCGAATACAATATTTATTTGGCATTTCATCACCGAGTCTTTAATTCGATTTTTTCAAAATCTCCGGACCGAGGGTAATTATATACAGTATATCAAAAACGACACCATTTTTACCTCTGTTGGAAAAATAAAACCGTTATCTTGGTTATTTAGTTTTTAATTACGGAAATAGTTGAGTGTAAAAACTCTGGTGTGTAACGAAATTAAAAAATAGAATGTTTTGAAATAATTTCAATTTGTAATTAAGAAGGAATATTCTGAACTATGGTAAAATGTAATTCTATATCTGGTACGCTTACGCCGACCATAATAAATTGTCGGAATGTTTGGTATAACCAAAAACGTTCGTTTTGTGTTTTTATAGCCGCTATATTAATATGGATATAAATGAATTAAAATACCCATAGAAAGTAAGAGAAACTATTTCCGTCCTTATTTGTGGTGGCCAGATTAATATTTTTTGAAAATTATAAACTTTATTAAAGAGCGTTTAAGGTTTTATATATTTTATTTTCAGACCATAGAACAAATACTGCAGTCCAGTGGATTTTCTAATCATCACACTCACGTTTCGTCCGGTGGATCTACAGGTAATCGATTTAACGTCATCTTTTACCGTAGTAAAACGCTAGCTCCCATTCTAATTCTGCGTGGTCCATTTGGCTACAACTTATCTACACTCGGGGAAGAGGCGCGGACTCATTTATCCCTAGTTCCTTATTATTTGGCCGGTAACCGTAATTTTATTATTTTGGATACCGTAGGACTGGATAGTCCAATTTAATATTAAACCGTACCCACGCACAAAACGGATAGTGGGATGGGGATTTAATTTTCCGCGTAGTGGATCGTCACCGTCAATACGGGTAGTAGGCGGTGGATAAATTTTGGGCCTGTCCAACTTATCACCCGTCCCAGGGGAGAGGATCGGGTGGGCACTCCCCGCCGTCGGTCCGGGACTACTAGGACAGTTTCCGGTTTGGCCAGGTTTTGTAGACTAATAGAGAGACACGTAAGACTATATTTGAGGGTTTTTTGTCGGCTTATCTGGAAACAGACTATAGTCGAGTATTTTTTGGTGGGTAACTGTCGGCAGAAGATGATGATTTAATAGAAATAATTTTATAAAATCTCGATCATTCGAATCGAAAGATATTACTGTTTTCTCCATGTGGGACGCGGTAGTGGTTGGTCTCCAACTAGAATCGCTGGTCGGGCCGAACGCGCGATTCGAAAGGAAACGAATATTTTTAAACAAAATGGCGAAGAAAGGAGAATATTTATTATCATCATTTTTCTGGCCGAGATAACGAAATAACATTATATAATTAGCAGACGATAATTGTAATAATTTTCCCACTAACGCGCGTTTAAACAAACAGGCCGTACCAAAACGCTTTATCCGCCTTATTTCGCTATTCGATGGAGTGGCCAGATAATACGGATTTCGCCACCCACTGAAACGATTTTTAAACGACGTTAGCCAGGTCCCCTTAATTAAATTCGTATTTCTTCCGATCCCGGAGTTGGTTGGGGGCTGTTAATATAGCCGGCGGCGTAATAATCTTTAAATGTCTCGATAAAAAATTCGGCTTTGATATTTGAACCAAGGACCATCTTAATTTTGTGTCAGATGGCGAAGCGTCGTGGTATAACCATAACGTCGAAACCTAGAACAGTTGTAGGTTGTCAACTCGGCGTCGTTACGGAACAAGCCAAGTTACAGGAAACGAACGGCGGGGAAAGCGTAGCTTACCGCCGCGGTGGTAATCGGATAGCGAGAAGCGACCGGTTACGGGACTATAAACAAGCCAAGTTACAGGAAACGAACGGTGGGGAAAGCGTAGCTTACCGCCGCGGTGGTAATCGGATAGCGAGAAGCGACCGGTTACGGTATTTATTTAAGTAGGTTTACTGTACTGATGAATGTTTGACTTTCTTTCCGATTTAGCTCCAGCCGGATTTAATCCGGTGGCTCCGAATCATTTCGTCAACGAAAACGAGATGTCCGACTGGGATCCCAGCCTGATGCCTCAGGAACAGTATAACGAACAGTTTTACGGCAGTCATCCCGGCATGATGGGCCTGCCTCTACCGCCGCCGGGAGTCCGACCCAGAATGATCCCCCCGCCTCCGGTTAGAGTTCCCATCTCCGACCTACCTCCACCCCCACGTTCCAGAGGTCCTCGTCCCATGGGTAAGTCCGTTTCTTAAACAGCTCGGCTATAAAATTTCGGTCCGACCCACGCTAAACGGGTGGACGGACGAAAATTTCCATCCGAGACAGAACTTTTTCGGCCCGAGGCGCTTCCGTAAATCCTCCCACTTCCGCGTTTTTAACCGGCGCCACGGTACGGTTTTTGTCACCGCGCGTCGATTCCGCTTAATCGGCGGGTGGGGAGTTCGGCCCGATTAAGCGGCCAGCCAATAATAAATTCTAAAATAAAATACGTAATTAGGTAAAAAAACAATTATGGCTTTGTTAAAACAGATAGGTAATTATAAAGTTTTTGTCCGACACTGGGTGGTCGATATTTACGCTAACTATAGAAGACGGTGGATCTTTCTTTCCTCGATTTTCCGGTGGTAGGAGAGGTAAATTTTGGAGCAGCAGTCTAGCGTGTCTTTTAAGGGCCCAGCAATTTTACTGGAAAGGTTTTTCGACCGAGATTTAAAATAAAATTCCCGGATGGTTTTCTAACTGGTTTTTGTTTTCAGGACCGCCGCCCAGGATGAGAGGACCGCCTCGAGTTCCCTGCAAGCACTTCATGGCCAGCGGATGCCGGTACGGCAGCAACTGCTTATTTCTACATCCGGGTATCAACGGGCCGCCCTTATAGCCGGACCGGGAGAAGACGGAGCGTGTACATAGTCCCTGGGCAGACTATTTTTGTTAAAATTTGGCGGGGACCGACTGTAATTCATCTGTACATAAACTATTCATCGGTCACTAACCATTCATTAGTGTATAAAGTAATTTTTTCAAATGAACTTTTCTACTACCATCCGGCTCGCCTCTTTATTCTCCAAAATTTCTGGCCGTGTTCCGTCCTCGGCTGGCCATCCGGAACGTTACCATTGGCGTCCGTAGTTACACTACTAATATAGGCGATCGACTAATTTAACTTTACGCCTAATTACGCTTTTTATATTCCTTTTATTTTGGCATTTAAATTCTATTTTATGTAAAAATCTTTTCCGAGTCGAGTCGATTTTTTCCTTTAAAACTGGCAATAATTTGTTTAACGAAGGAACTTTCTTTTCTCGGGTGTAAAACTCTCGCGCCTAATAACACGGCCATCCAAATCGTCTATTCCAGTTGTCCGCTTTTTCGGAGAGAAAAAACTGGCGCCGCCGACCCCTTTTTATCGTCGTCAACCATACATCGTCTATCCGACTGGCTGGTTTGGTGGAATAAGAAACAGCAATTAAAGCCTGGCCGTTTCCCGCTTCTCTATCGCAAAAATTCGATTACGTGGTGTAAAATTTTTTCGTCGCGAATAGAAAAAAGTAAGCGGAAACGCTAAGACGACAAATAACAGAAATACGCGAAGAAAAGTAAATCGAAACCCAAACCATTCTCGGCCGTCGTTACGCTCTCCCTTCCGCGTTCGGACTCGTCCACTTTAGCTAGGCGCGGCTCGGGTGGACGGACAATAAATACGGATATAATTATGGCCGTGGTCCGAGTAGTAAGTAGTAAACGACCGTTTAGATCGAAGTCACCGGGGGTCGTTTTTGTACGAATCCGATTTAAGTTGGGTGGGAGCGAATCTAAGTTACAGAAATGAGTCGTTATTATAGCCACCTATAAAACTATATCTGTTAAAATTATATTCGACGGAAATCGTCTTTTTTAATCGATTTATTACCGTTAATCTAACTTCCGACAGATGGTCGTCGACGGTCTAATTTTGTCGGCTGACCGTAGACGGAGCCAAATAATTGAACGTTTCGTTTAAACGTAGTAGCTGTCGACCCCTGGATCGAATTTCCTAGTCACTATCCGCTGGAAAATGCCTATATAGGTTGGAAATGGATTTTATTTCCTGGCGCGCGAAAAAGCCTAACGGGAGATGTTTCTACCATTATATTAAAGTTATACGTCTGACGGTAAAGTAACCACTTAACTTGATCCACCGGAAAGCCAACCTTCCGAGCTAAAGCTCTGTATATAGAAAGTACCGCAAACTGGCGTCGCCCCCATCTTTGTCCTTCCTGGATTTCGCTGGCATTCGAATATACACGGTAAAGCGTCATCGCTTTACTTTGGAAAAACGAAACGAAATGGAAATCAGTGAGATAATTCGAATCGTCTTCAGACTTTGATTTAATCACACGCACACTTCCTTGTAAGAATACGAAAGAAAATAAAAACACTCGGAAATACAGAAAATATAATGAATTTTAAAAATATAAACTTATTTTTAATTTCTGAAATTATTTCTTATCTTATGTCGATATTTTAAGTATAAAAATTCAAAATAAAATATTTTGAAATTAAAATATAAACTTATTTCTTATCTTATGTCGATATTTTAAGTATAAAAATTCAAAATAAAATATTTTGAAATGTGCAAATTCAATCGGGGCCGCCGCTAGACATTTCGGCGCTACGGGCGATTTTTTTTTTTGCACGCTTACTAGACAAAATAGCGCCTTATTCAAAAAGCGCCTCTTCTTCGTATGCCATTTTATTTTTATTGGTTGCTCTAGACGCCGTCATAATGAATAATTAAAGTAAATGAAATGAAAAATCGTCATTTTGGCGCTACAGGAGAGAGCCTACGAGCGGAGAGTCGCCATACGAGGATTAGCCGCCATGTCTTTTCCAAACGTGCCTCTTCTTCGTATGCCATTTTATTTTTATTGGTTGCTCTAGACGCCGTCATAATGAATAATTAAAGTAAATGAAATGAAAATAGAAAATAAATGAAAAATCGTCATTTTGGCGCTACAGGCAAGGGCCCGCTAGAGAGCCTACGAGCGGAGAGTCGCCATACGAGGATTAGCCGCCATGTCTTTTCCAAACGTTTCCATATCACTGATCTCTGCGCACGTATACAGATTAAATGTTCTACATGTAGTGTGTATATATAAAAAAAATAAAAAACACATTTTAATTACAATAAAATTTAACCATATTCTTGCTAGAATATTTTAGTTTATTAAAAAAATTTTCTGAAACACATTTTAATTACAATAAAATTTAACCATATTCTTGCTAGAATATTTTAGTTTATTAACTAAATATAACTTGAAATATGTACAGTACATTGTATTACGAGTTAGGAATTGCTTTCATATCGTAAAATCTATTGATATTTTTTCATTATTTATGTAAGTGATCTTATTTCTAACCTTTATCGAAAATATGACGTAGTTGTTTAACATTGTATGTTGTGTTTATTAATTTTATAGTTTGTTTTATTAAATTTGTTGTTTTATTTTAAAAATAAAACTACAAATTTCAGATAGACCTAATGACACTGATATTAATTTATTTTTTCTCCATCTTTACGATGTATCGCTTAAATTTTGAAAATTTTCGAAACTATTTTTGTTATTTTAGTTTTATTTTTTAATATCCTTTACAATAGTTTTCTTTCAACCTGGCATCGGCCTAACTCCTCCATTACCAGTACAGTTATTCTTTTCCATTGTAACTTCCCAGGGCAAAAATCACAACCCTCGCATCTCCAACCTTTACAGATCCAGATCTGATCCATTGAAAACAGTTTTTATTCATTAAATAAGAATACAAAAAAAGAAAACTTACAGTAGTCTGACTTAATACTTTATCTTGGTCCTTCCCAATAAACTTAACAAAACTCAAACCCTTTATAATAGTCCAAATAATCATATCTTCTGAGAGAAGATAGTGGAATAAAAAAGAAAATAGTTAATTAAGAAATATATCGATTAAAATAAAATATTTATGTAAACTTTCTAAGTTACAGCATTTTAGTTTTACACAAATAATATATTTTTTTTATTTTAAATAAAATTGATTATTTATATTTTCGAAATGAAATGGAAATAAGAAAACTTTTCTTTAAATAAAAAATTATTCTCAAAATAAGACCACTTTCTCAAACATTCAATAAGTTTCAATATGTAATCCAATTACTTATAGTGTTGATATTCTTATAAATAAATTTATAGCCTGACTTCAATGTATTTTAACAATTTTCATCTCGGTTTATAAAGACAATTTGCTCAATATTAATTAGTTTATTATTATTACTTGTAATTCAGAAAGGAAATAAATTTGATTTTATATAAAGAACAACCCAAAGAAATGTGAGGATCCACATGGTGCTGTTGTCGATATTATTAAATAGTCAGGTCCTGACACCAGGGGATGTTTATCATGTTTCCCCAACACCTGTATGTGACCGAGTCGTCAGAATGTCAGCATTAATGAGTGTATCTATTTATGAGCATGTTTAAGTTAGTGAGCGAGAGTAAATTACTGAGCGTGAGTAAGTGCACACAGGGTCCAGGTTGAAGGAAGAATAGTATGCCATATACAGGCAATTCTATGTACAAAAATATTTATTTAAACATTAAACAATTAAACAAACATTAAATTGAATACAATTTTAAAAGGAGAGAAATCAAAGAAACAATTATAATTATGCATGAGTAAGCCTAACTAATCTAATGATAGCCAATGGGTTGCAAACATGACAAACGTATTGTAAATGAGCAAACGGGTTGACTTGTGTATCTATCTCGCTCCTTGGCATTACATACCTGGATGAGTCGGATTATTTCCTTCGGAGAGGTGAATCTCCCATTCTCCGGGCTAAGCTATGTTTCAGCTGCGTAATCCTTAGTACTCATCATCGACTCACTCCATCCCCTCTCCTTTTATCTGTTGTCAGGGGGAGAGTTATGAGTCAATCTCTGACATCATTTTGATGTTGAAATGTTAGCTTTTTGCAGGGAGAGTTCCTTGTTTTCCATCCAACATTTTACTACTTTACTTCCTTGTCCAGGCGGTTTTCAATCCGTTTGTTTATAATAAAATGATGACAGTCGGGGTAGAAAGGAAGCTAACTGTCGTTTCGTTGATTTCAACATTGATAAAAATTATACAAAGTTTGATAAACTTACAAAGTTTAAATGATATAATATTTGACAAAATAATATTATAAGTCAATTAATATACTTATTCTTATAACAATTGTATAACTAATAAAATCAGCAACATAATTATTATAAAAATATATATGACAATTACAAAAGGAATATTAAAATATGGTGAGTCCTCCGGACCTCACAGAAAAATAACATTTCACCAGGAAGAAATTCTAAAAAAATTTTCTGCTTAGTGCTGTTTCATTTCAGTTGTTCTGAAAAGCAGAGATATTGATACTGCTGATTTATAAGAATTTTTTTTAGATTGGGTTTTCTAATAAAATTCTTAAATTTGGTATTTTTATAGAATATCTGTAAATATATTTATAAAATTCATTATTATTAAATATAAAATATGCAATTGGACAATTCAATTAAATTTATTTTCAGCAAAAACTCTTAAAATATTTTAAAAAGTAGATATGTAAATATTTAGATAAAGGGATAAACTAAAATACAGTGGTACCTCGGTTTACGAACCTCTCGGTCCACGAACAAATCGGTCTACGAACACCATTTACGAAAAAATTTTGCGTTCTCAAAATATAAAATTTAAATCCATAGGTAAAATCAGATTTTTCTTCTTAATTTGTAAAAGTTATCTAACAAAACAGAAAAAAGAAATAATTTTATTAATTACCAACCAAAGGAGGTAACTACTATCCTTTACGAGTATGTATAATTCTGATTTGATCTCGACTATAATTCATTTTTATTATACGAATTACTTTTAACTAGAAGTTCTAATTTTAATATATAAATTTTTCATTTAATAGTTTGGAATTAAATATTTTTGAAAATATTAAAATTTTATGATTTCATAAGTATTTTCAATAAAATCAGTTGTATTTAAAATAAAAATTTGAAATTCACAATAAAATAAATCATATTGATAGCAAAATTATAAAAGTAATAAAATATAATAGCATCTTGAATTTAACTTAATCTGCAACACATTAAGAAATTAGCTATTTTAAGAAATTATTTAATACTAGAAACTCCCCACTCATATAAATGAGCAGAAATATACTATTGTGATCTAATCTTATAATACTTTATATAACAGCATATTGTATAATAGCTTATCTTGCAAATTTATTTACTATATATTTTATTAAGCATTAGTTCAAATGTGTAGTAATTGCACGGGAGCCCGATGAGGCTGCACCCCACGGGCGCCATGCCCCCGATGGCCCCAGGCCCGTGGGACCCGGTTTCATCTCCCCGGTGGGTCCACGGGGCCCCGTGGGTGGGGTTGCATCCGCCAGGGATTGAGGCCCCATCAGGTGGGTGCCCACCCCAACAGGCCCGGGTACTTGGGGGCCCGGTTTCATCTCCCTGGTGGGCTACACCCAGTTTCATCTCCTCACAGGCACCGGGGTCCCCGTGGGGTGGGGCTGCACCCTAGAAGGGGGTAGTTTACAGCATGATGAATGGTTATAATTTCTTTGTGTGATAAAATATAAGCAAATTTCATTTGAGATATGTAATATATCATCATTGTAATTATGGATGTAGAACAGGCTTAACTGCAAATTCAACACAAAATTTCCTTTAAAAATAAACATCCAATGAAAAGGTTAAGTAAGGTGTGAAAAGGTTAGATGAACAGTATCCTCTATCATAATCAGTAATAATTCTTTTAGCTAAGTAATTCTGTAAAAATCCAATAATAGTAATGCAGGTAAGTAATCTGTTGCCCCTTTCTTTGACACTTAGCGCCATCTATTGATATTTATTGTCAATAAATTAAAATTCGGCCCCTAGGGCCCTAAAAAATGGCCAAATAAAAAAAGATCTGTTGTTGCAGACAACCGAAAATTAGACCTTTCTAACGATACCCTATTTATAGAAATCGGTACAGTGGTTCGTCCGAAAAAGGGACTCCAGCCAGCCACGTTTGACTAATTATAATATAGAAGATAGAAGATAGATAATATAGAAAAATACGGTACTTAAAATACATTCAATAAATATTTCGTTACAATCAATTCCATATTTGGTTGAAAATAAGTATAACATGGCTAAGAAGAATATTTTAACAGCTCGTTTTATTTAAATGAATTAATTTTTTAAGAACTTATATTTTTATAAATTTTAAAACCTAAATAAAACAGTGGTTGGTTGATTCTTAATATTATAAATGATTTATTGATATATTTAATGTTAAAATGTTAAAACAGTGTCCCATACATAATATAAAATTTTTGTTAATGATAATTTTAAGAAGTTTCAAAAGTATTTTAAGCAGTGCTATGAGATGAATATATTCTTGAAATGATTATTTTCAAAGATTTTTTGAAAATGAAGAACTTGCATAAATTTATTTATTGGTTAAAAGTACCTATTTCAAAATTAAATATCTGAGTCATAAGAAATAATTTAAAATAATAAACTTTTACAATTGGAAATATGATTTCACTGGTATGACATCATTTGTCTTGTTTGCTTAAAGTAGATGTAATGATTCTTGCTTATATTCTGCCATTTTATTTTTTTGGTACGAGCGAAGAATATTTCAATAAAAAAATCTGATAACTTATCTAGAGTAAATTTTCTAATAGTAACAACATTTTTATGAAATAATAAATATTACTTTTATTCTTTTTTGTTCTTAACATATAAGCACAAGATTTAAGAAGACTAAATCCAATCATAACAAGAATACTTGTTTCTCTTATCTGGGATCCTTAAACTGACTTTGTAAGTTTAATTTAAGTATAATCATATTTTACCCTCTCACTAAAGTTAATTGACTTTGTTGTTTAATATTTTTTAAACTTGTATTGTAGAGTTCAAAATTTTGTATAATATAATATTGATTCAAATTTAGTGTAATAATTACATCTTATAAAATTTAAAATCTCAATATGTATTATTTATTATTTTATACAATAAACAAGTTAATTATAATTCAAAATTGTAATTAACTGAAATTGAGTGATTAGAGCTGTTTTAATTAATTTATTTTTAACAACTTTGTGTCACATTTATATACATATATACACCCAATTCTGTTTTTACATGAACTTCTTTTACACGATTTTGATTTAACACGAATAAGTAAAAAAATTTAATTCTATTTTTACACGACTTATTTTGATTTAACACGATCGAGCCAAATTCTAAGAAGAAAATTTTACTTTACTTTTATTTTTATAACTGCAACATTGGAAATGAGGAATTAATTTGTCAGAGGAACTGTGCATTTTCAAAGATATATGGTTATTTTTGAAGTAAATCTTTATTAATGAATCGTACATTTTCATTTTTCAGCATTTATTCGGAAGGATATTTATAATAAATATAGCAATCTCACCTTTAGTAACAAACTATATATCTCGGAAAATCCACCATCTAAAATTATTTTGAATTATCAGACTAACGATGCCGTTTACTTTCAACAGTAGCCATCTTGGCTTATAACGTGATATGATAGCGTCATTGTCAGAAAGTGACAACGAATAAAATCTTTTTGTAAATCTTCTTTTTGTAATTCATATTATTTTGCCTAATTTTTGTGTTCATGAATTAGTGACATGTTTTTTCCTTTTCAAATAATTTACTTTGTATGATACATGTGCAATCTTTATGAAATAAAATGTTTAAGATCCTAACATGAAAACTCTTGGTTTATTGTATTATTTTTGCCGATTTCTTAGGACTGGAACCAATCTTCTATTTTTCCATAGATGCAATATATTTTTTTACATGAATTTTTTTACACGTATTCTTCGGGAACGTATCTATCGTGTAAAAACAGAATTAGGTGTATATAATTAAAAATATATTTTCATTGTTAATCAATTATGAATATCCTGGATTTATAAATCTATATAAGAATATAAGGTGCTTCAGCAATATTACAAAGATAAATTGTAACTATAATTTGAATTATAATTACAATTTATCTTTGTAATATTGCTGGAAAAAAAATTAAAATTTCAGCATAATTGCAATAATTTGATGTTAAACATTCATAAAAAGGCATTTCAAACCATAAACTCAACTATGCAATACAACTGGGTTTATAGCAAAAATTCCATCATTTGCTAAAATCAGAAAAATCAAAATGGGGGCCAAGAAGCAGAACTAGCATGCCCTCTAGTTTTACCAGCATATTATATAAATATTATTCTGGAGTTGTGCCTAATACAGTAATTCATCTCCATTAAAGCTCATCTACTTACTGTCAATAATAATGAAAAATAAAAATTTTTAACATTTATATGACACTTCTTTATTATTACAGGTTATTCTCATTTTACAATGGAGGTTATGTTTTAATAACTCCAGCATATATCAAAAATGAAACATAATGGTAATGATTTTATTAGTAATAATAAACAATGAAATATTGAAATCTTTTTTTTTTATAATCATTTGGATTCAGTCCTATGTCCTCATGATTATAAAATAATCCAGAATTGAACCTAGGCTCAAAGGTGGTAAATAATTACTTTGCTATAATACTTTTATTTCATTTTTAAAACAAAAAATATTTCTAGCCAATATGCTATGAAAATAGCCAAGTTTGAAATATTATAAGGGCAACTGTAAGACCAGAACAGTAAGACCCCACTTAACACTGCTCCGTTTAATGCTGTTTCAATATAATGTGGTTTTTTTCAAATTCTATATTTTTTATTGATTCACTTTAGTGCAGTTTTTCAAATTATATACTGACATGAATCCGAAATAGCACGAATTTGTTGCTTTAATACTCCTAAGCCTTCTTACAGTGCATTTGATATCAATATACTGTAGTATATATGAAAGTTTGCTGCAGTCACAGTTTATATTTATGATTAGTCATCAAGAGTAAGTGTTTCTGAAGATGAGAGCAAAAGGAATTTGTAACAGATTTCCTCAAAATAATTTTAACTATTATTACAGAAATTATGGATCAGTTAAACAAAATGATCAAATTTTGATAGAAGTTCAAAGTCAAGATGAAGTGTCATGGATAAAATGTCTTGGTATCGACAATTGCTTGCTAAAGGAAAGAAGAAAAGGCAAACGATGTAAGATGACTTCTTAACGAAAAAAACAAAAAATTGTCAAATGAGGAAGAACCTTCCTCATCACAAACATAAATTGTTTACTCGAATATTTTTGATTTTCATGAATGATTTATGAATACAAATAGATATTAACAATAAAAATGTCTATAATTAATATAATACAATAGTAATAATACATGTTACAAAAATAAAATAAAAAAAATGGTACATATATTTTTTATTCACTGTTCTGTTTCATCTATTTCATTATTTGTGTGTTAAGATGACCTCGTTTAACGATGTTTTGTTTAGTGCTTGGTTTCTTTGGAATGTATTCCATATTAAACGGGATCTTACTGTATTGTAAGATGAATAATCATAAAGTCAAGAACTATCTGTATAATTTCCTTGATTTAAAGGCTATATTTTCATTTCTTTACATAAATAAATCATTGTATAATCATAAAATATTGATTTTACTTGATTTTATTGTGGTCTAATAGCATTGTTCACAAAAGAAGAACTTGTAAGCCTAAATTCAATTTCCCATAGATATAAATGTTAAAATCAGATTCCAATTTTAACATTTATGACTATGGGAAATTCAGTCTTGGTTTACAAGTGCTTATTTTATGAGCACTTTTCAGGTTTGAATTAATTCGTAAAGGCAGAAATTACCTGTATATTTATACACATTATATGTGTTCAAATTATTAAATTTAGGCCCAGTTTTACAATGTTAAAGTTAATAGGAACTTTAATGTAACTACTAGTTATCTGTTTTAAAACTGTTAGATAAATGCTAATTGTTAGTTTAACATCTTTTTTCTCTTTTGTATGGTAAGCTTGGTGGCTAAATTTTGATTGCCCCTTTCCACTCAAATAGAGTACTAAGGGAGCCGTTCTGGGCCAACATTAAAAGCAAAATGTAGAAAAAAACAAAGAACCTTTCCAATGTGTGAAAGTAACCCAACCCATTTCATGTTAGGTAGAAGCTTAGAACTATGTTAGTAGAAAAAT
>AYEL01053586.1:0-14425 GCA_000484575.1 Olivierus martensii
GAATAGGAAAGAATTTTGAATCTATTCAAATAGAAATTTAATTTCCCATGCTGAGTTAAAAACGCTGTTAACCCACGATGAAAAATCCCAAGGTGTATATTTAACCGGCAATTAAGATTTGGAAAAAACTTATGAGTAATTTCGCCTTTATTATCTGTTTCCCATCTACTTGACCAGCTGGCTCTTGACTGCTCGCGGAGAAAGCCTTTAACATATGTAACAGGAAGGGTATTGTAAGAGGTGTCTTTGTTTAAATGTGCCGCACGTGCCAATGTGTCAGCCAGCTCATTCCCGAGGCAGGCAGAGTGCCCCTTTACCCAACAAACACGTGTCGCATAAAGGGTGACGCAATTTTGAAATCGTTTGAACATCAGTAACTACCAATTAGCATTTATCTAACAATTATATTATATAAACTCCCCCAGAACAATCCCGCTCGCACTCCGACGCTGAACCTGAAATAGAGACTGTACACCGTTGCCCGATTCCCTATAGGCTCCACTCGAGCAAGGCTATTAAATCCTCTCTTAAGTCAAGTAATATGGGACATACTTTCAAAAGAGCCCCCACCATCTTTAATATTCTGCGAAATGACAAATCCAAGAGATCTGAAGATTTTAGATCGGGCGTATATAGTGTCCCCCTCCATAATTTTGACGATAACAGATCTGAAATTTACATCGGAGCGACTGCTAGAAATTTTAAGGAGAGGCTCTCCGAACATAAAGACAATATTGCTAAAGGTGTCCTTAGCACCGCTCTGGCGCAAAGAGCATATGAAAGAGACACGGAGGTACTCTGGGATGAAGCCCATATTATAAGGAATGTATACGATCGCAAGACACTCCCTATAGCGGAGAAGATTGAAATTCTAAGAAACAATGAGACTAATAACGTGATTAACATCCAGCAAGCTGACGGATTAAGTGCGGCGTGGAGGTATGCTATATGCAATAAGTTTTAATAGTTCCTGTTCGCCTCCCTTGGTTTTATATGTTCCTAACATTCCCGCAGTTGATGATAACTGTTGTATGTTATTGTTATATTTAATTGTATAGTTTATTTATATATTAATTTGTAAAATTTTGAATGTATTATCACGTTCTATTTTTGGAACGTCAGTTTAAAGTTTAAAGAATTCCTCTGTTCTATTCTGTTTTTATGTGTACAACTGATGATGATATCTCAGATATCGAAAACATTTTTGTGTTATTAAATTTATTCTTTACCACTGCTTAGTGTGCTTTTGTCGGACTTTAATTTTAAAGGTAAAGCAGTGTTAGTGATTTTTGTTATTAATAATTATATTATATAACCAGTTCTAAAAGATACAAGCACTTTTCTAATTACGAGCATTCATACTTGCAAATGTGAAATTTCATTTTCAAATTTCACAAAATTTCAAAAACTATTAAATAATTTTAAACAATATTATAGCAAACTGCTCTAGCAACTAATATAATGTAAAATTACAGAGTTACTTAACATACTATGGCAGTATTTCAAGATGGCAGTGATTACACCAAAAATTCCTCACTTTATATTTAAAACTTTTCATTCAAATCATTGAAATAAACTTTTAATTGGTTCAATTATGAAATATATTACAATATATAAAGTTATTTCAGTATTTTTGGAGCCAAAATAACAACAATATCTGAGTTATGAATACCCAATTTATAAACAAAATTTACATACAAATTATGTTCATAACTAGAGGAGTGCCTGTATTTCTATAATTTTTTATCAATTTAAACAGTGATGAAAAAAAAAACATTATATTACAAATAAATTATTAATGGCATCAATATTTTATATGAATGCTTTTATTTGCATTTAATAAATTCTCTTTAACATACTTTATATTAAATTTTTATATGAATTTTTCATTTTATCATCATTGTGCCATATATAAATCAATTCAGCATTAGTAGTTATTGAGCTTACAAAGCCTTTTGAAATTAACCATAATTTTCTGAAGGTTAAAATCTCATCTGTTTCCAGATTAAGATAATGTTTTTATCTAAATAATAATGCCAGGAATTTGGTGACATTCCTGGCATTATTATTTTTATGCATGATGCCTAAAATCAAAATCACTATCTGGAGCCAATAGTATATATGAAGCAATAAACAAATAAAAGTAAACTATAGGTCAAATAAGTAAGATAAACAGTTTGTCTTATTTATTTGGCTCAGAGTTTGCTTTTATTTAGTATTTATAATAAGAAGTATTACATTATGAGGCAATAATCTTCTAATATTTTTACATATTTTTATTGTCACATAATGTCTTTTACAATATATAGCCTAGCAGGATCAGATATGGATACTAAACCATAATTGATGGAAGCTGATTTACAATTTGTTAAATAGGCATTCAGCCTTAAACTCTTCAAAGCATACATTGACTGTTTCAATAACAGAAAAATGGATGAGTCACTGAAGAATTAATAATGTGACTTTGATGCTATATAATGCTTCAGTGACTAATAACTGATAATGCTGAATGCATAATGCAAATGTAAAAAAAAATAATTGCATAATGCAAAAAAAACAATTAATTTTTGGTCTAATATTAAAATGATTCACTCTTAAAATAATGATGTAAAAATAATATGAAAATTTTAAATAGCATGTATGACTATCTACACTGTAGGCGGCAGCACCTCCGTCTTTGGTATTAGTTAGGCTTAGAAGTCAGCTGTCATATAGTAGTATTCATGCTGCATAACTGCTGCGTTCTTCAATGTAATAGCAACACAAAAAAAACTTACTTCAGTTTCATTTATTCCCTAAAGATAGTAATCTAAAAAAAGTGGAGTATCACTATTAAAATAGGAAAGACAGTATTAAAGCATATCAAAGTTTGCACTTGCATTCTCGTGACACCGATTACACTCCATCGAAAACAACAGGTTAGATACAATTATTACTTTTTAATGTTATAAATTTTGATATAAGAAACAGAAATTATTAAGCACATCTATTTTAAAATATAGGTCTGTAATTAATGCTTCAATCAACTTCAGTGTTTGCTGAAAAGCAGACATCGATCTCTCTCTTCGCTTGATGTGGCTGATATTTCTTCAAACTAGTTATGGATTGTTGAAAGGTTGAAATTATTTAAATGTTTCCTTGATATTACATTTATTGGTGAAAACTGTTCAGGTGATGAAAATGTGATGATATGCTCTCTAAATGTTTTGATACAACTAAACTGCAGACAAGATCATGTTTTTGCCATGCAGAAAGTCTGAAATTTAATACAAATTAAATGTAAAAAATAAAGCAGCAATTATGAGCGTATTTAAAATGTACTATTAGAGCATTACATTGATATTATAGAAAAATTAACAGCAATGTAAACAAATTTAAAAGGTTAGTATGACAAGTGTCTGATAAATTATAAGCATTCTTAATGAGTGATGGCAGCATGCATTAAATATCAATTTTCCTAAAATCATGAAAGATTCTGACATATTGATATTTGTGATTTTGTTTTACAAATATGGTATATGAATAATATAATGGCCCAATTGAGAAATACTTTCCACAAAAAAGTTGTTATGTAAATAAAAATATTAAGGATAAATAAAAGGTTATAGGGCCTATACAACATTATGATCTTGCTATAAGATCTCAAGAAGTAATTTTTTACTATGAAGGACCTTTAATACATACAATTTAATCGTGATACATGCTTACAATGTGGTTTATGCAAGTTTATAATAAGCATGGCTTAATATCACTTACCTTTCAATTAATTCAACTTTTGTCCCAATTCTTTTTTTGCTCCAATATCTTTTAATTGTTTCTTAAGTTCAGAAATGGTCAATTTGCTAATGTCCATAATGAACCAGCTTAACTATGCAGAAAAATAAAAAGACAAACACAAACTGAGAGCGAAACGCTATGTAATAGCTGGATGCTAAGCCTAAGCAATACCAAAGTCGTAACGCAAGTGGAGAAATTTTGCATGTACAATGGTCTATCTTCAAAAACTAACCTGTTGAATACTTGGCCCACTCTAGCTTTTTTTTCAATGCTAGAATAATTTCTTTCCATTATGAATGAGATGCTTTTATGTTAATCTAGATTAGCCCCCTTCTCATTGTTATGGATGAGATTTCAATTCCAACTTCCTTAAGTTAATTTGCTGATACTGAAGATTGTTTTAAGGTACTGAAGAGCTATATTCATAAGCTTTCTTTAGTTTTTCTACATCATTTTTCACTTTTGAATATATTTTCTAACTTTTCACTGTTTATTATTCTTTATTAATTTTTTTGTACTGTTAATACTTTTCTGAGAAAATTTTATTTGAAATTTCTTGCTGAGGATATCTCTTTTCATTTAAAAATGTTATTTAACTACTATTTTCCATGGTGAAATGCCACTTTTGTTGTCCATAATCTTAATTATCTCAAGATAATTAAGATAGAAGTCATTTTAAACAATTATTTTTTTATAAATTTAATAGTGCTTAAAAAAATACTACTAAATATAATTTTGTTTATTAAGTATTTTTTATATTTTATAGCCATTTTATTTTATTTTTTGTATATCTAATGATATTTTATATTTTATTATACTTTTTGTACATTTAATGATGCTTAAAAGCATCATTAAATGTATAAAAAGTATAATAAAATGGCTATAAAATATAAAAAATACTTAGTAAACAAAATTATTATTAGTCAACAACTTTACCAAATTATACAAATAAAACAGTACAGTAGTAATAAAACAGTTTTTAATAAAAGAACATAAATATATGCACAATGACAAGAAAATGACAATATTAAATGCCACCAATAAAAAAGGTAATGACAACAATGTTTCCAAAATAAAAAATAAATTATTACATCCTAAATATAAATTATGCTCAATATTTGACATTGAAATTCTTTGTATAAAAACTGGAAAAATTTACTTTACTTCTAATCAATCAGGTATGTCATGCCACAGATTCTAGCAACATATAACAGCAGCAAAACAACAGACTAAATACACTTCTGATGTATGTGGAAATATGTTATAATGAGATAAAGTGAGGACATTCATACTTTCATGTACTGGCCTTGATAGATATTATGTGTACCTTTGCTTAGATAACAGCATGCAAAGTGTCTAAGTTAGCAAGCAATCATGAGCTAACCACACAAAAGAAGCCATATATTTCAAATCAAAGAGTGCAGTTAGCATTTCTCCAATAAGTAAAATCATATGTTATCTTTTTTTGCTGTCTTGAGATGATGTTGGAATCTGGCCAAGTAAAAATAAGTAAAATCATATGTTATCTTTTTTTGCTGTCTTGAGATGATGTTGGAATCTGGCCATGACTAACCTGATCACTTAGAGATAAAGTAAACTTTTGCCTAAAAATTAATGACAAGCGAATTATGAAAATATTAAATTTGTTCTTTTAATCTAGTAATATGAATACTATCTTTTATGCCAGAATAAGAAACAACTTCTTATTCTGGCATAAAAGGTATGTTCTTATCAAATCAATACTTATATTGTCAAAGTTCTTATCAGACGGTTATAAAATGAGCTGATGTTTAATAAAAATATAAAAATTTAATTTACATATTTAATGTTTTATTAATCTTGCTTTTTTTTTTTTAAATAACATTGAATGAGTAATATTAAGCTGTAAAGTACATTATTATTCACTTAAAATTAACTTTAAAAAATAACTTTCCACTTGATTTAATTATAATACTGTTCATTCTAGCACTGATTAAAAGTGGAAAAAGTAGATTGTTAAATTTAGCTAATAACGATATTTGCTTATAATCGGGTCATGTACCAAATGGGCAAAGGGAAATAGTTTTAATATTATTGTTATTCTAACAAGTAAGCCTAAGTAATTCAACTTTGAATATAAACTATAGTTAGCCTCCAAATTTTCCAAGATTTTAATATATTGGCACTATAGGCCTAGTATATTTAGGCTAATATAAGTTTAACGTGTCAAAAAACTTGTATAGCTACTAAATTATTCTAATATACAGAAAGCTTTATTAAAATATCAGCTCTTTGATAAATTTAAAATTTTTACTATAAGATATAAGACAAAATCAAAATTACGTATGACTTATTGCATCATATTCTGTTCTTAGAGAAAACTATTGTAAAGGATGTTAAAAAATAAAACTAAAATAACAAAAACAATTTTTGAAAATTTTTCAAAAATTAAGCAAAATACTTCGTAAAGATGAAAAAATAAATTAATATCAGTGTCATTAGGTCTATCTGAAAATTAATAAACACAACATAGAATTTTAAACAACAACGTCATTTAATAAGATCACTTACCTTAATTTTCGATAAAGGTTAGATGATAAACGATATATCTCGAAAAAGTAACGTTAAAGCATACAAATCCAATACAGAATATATAGTTTGTTCGGAAAACTAATGGCGGCCTAAGTCACGTGACTGTAAGTGTCCAATAAAAATTATTACCTCTATGGCCACTCTCCTCTTGTAGGCTCTCTAGGGCCTGCTCGGCCTGTGCGTAACGGCGGCCCCGAATTCAATATATAAAAATGTAAATTACTATTATTTCCTGTATATTTTATTCAGAGATTGAACCGATTTAAAACACAAAAGTTAAAATTCTTGAAAAATCACTAATACAAAATTCAAAATACCTATTTTAAAGTTACCCGCTAGTTGAACAAAATAAGTAGTCTACGATGAAACGAATACCAATGCGAAACTTTCTAAAGCTATTTTTCCTAAGTTAAATTTATGCCATCGATTGAAAGTTTATTCCCACAAACTCACTAAATTGCGATGAATTTTGCATAATTGCATTATGACATAGGGTAATCCGTATCTGATTTTTTTGCATTAAGAAGAGCCTATTTTATAATAATATATTTTTGCATCGAGTTATGTTTTATATTATTTGTTTTTGTTAACTTAATAAATTACTTTATCTTAGATTTAACCCGTTTTATCGATGCAAAATAATATATTTTAATCTCTATTCTATGAATAAAATAATGGTAGAAGAATGCTAAACGATTAAATATAAAGCAATAATTATATATAATATATCTATTTTAATTTCTCTGATATACAATTTCCTTTATTAAAATTATATAATCAAACATTTTAAAAATATTTTTTCTGTTCTCAAAATATAAAATTTAAATCCATAGGTAAAATCAGATTTTTCTTCTTAATTTGTAAAAGTTATCTAACAAAACAGAAAAAAGAAATAATTTTATTAATTACCAACCAGAGGAGGTAACTACTATCCTTTACGAGTATATATAATTCTGATTTGATCTCGACTATAATTCATTTTTATTATACGAATTACTTTTAACTAGAATCCAAAACTCTCCATTAATAGGTACCTAAAAACTTTAATAAAAAAAAGCAATTTCTTTACTATATCAACGAGTAAAATTGATTAATAATAATAAAATTTATTTATATAGTATAAAACTATGTTTTCGTTACACGATAAAGTACTTTTTACTGTATTTAGCATCGAGAGCTCGGCGTGGTCTAACAAGGAGAGGACGCGAGGGCCGGAAAACGGAAGAGTTCTTGACTAGTACTAAAACACAGTAAAAGGCTAGAGGCCAATGGCTAGCCATTATGGATAAAAACGAACTCGAATATACTAATTAACGACGAGTTGGCGTGGCAAACTGCCATTCTGTCGGCCCGAGTTCTATTCCCGCTAGTTATTTTTTTTGTTTATTCGTATTAGCAGAAATGTGAATCGAAAAGGTTAAAAACAGCGTTAATTAAATATTTCATCACCGATGCATGCACGAAAATAAAATTTAAAGGAAATAACCAGACCATAAAATACTGATGAATGCACGAAATAAAATTTAAAGGAAATAACCAGACCATAAAAGAGTTAATTTTATCAACCCCTATGTGATAATCATAATTAACAAGTAAAAAATTGAAATGTTAGCAAGAAATAAGAACCCGCTTTTTATTTTAGAGTACGAGTAAAAGAAGAGAACCCTATTGCGGATCATATTAAAGCAGTTTATAAACGCGCAGCATTGTGTTTTACTATTAGCTATTGTACGAGATAGCGCAGATATAATATTGCAAGCAAAATGCAGACAAACAGAAAAATATATTTAATTAATGCTGTTTTTAATCTTTTCAATTTATATTTCGATTAATGCTGTTTTAACCTTTTCAATTCATATTTCTGCTAATACGAATAAACAAAAAAAAATGTAAGAACTCGAGCCGACAGCGTGGCAGTTTGTCGCTTAACCACGCCAACTCGTCGTTAATTAGTATAACGAACTGGTATACTTTCGTCGCGTCTTTCTTCCAGGTCATTTTTCTCCATAATGGCTAGCCATTGGCCTCTACCCTTTTACTGTGTTTTAGTACTAGTCGAGAACTCTTACAGAAATAAATTTCGTTTCATTCCGTTTTCCGGCCCTCGCGCCCTCTCCTTGTAAGACGAAAATGGTGGAACGAGTCACGTGACGTGTCGCTATTCAACGGACAGCGGCAACAACCGGGGAAAGGGAATGCGGTGCTTACTATATCCAGAGCTTTATTCCGAGCGGACTGGTCGCGCCATCTATCCAATATGTTATAAAGTTTTCCCGATATACGAATTTTTAAATATATATTTTAGCGCGGCATTTAAAAAATAATACTGGCCAACTATCGTCGCAATTTATAGAAACTCCGATCGAGTCCCGCTCTCGATAAGCTTTCGAGGATATTTCCATTTAAAGTTGTAGGTGACAGTAACGAAGATAAACAAATTATTACGTAGATGACGTACGCAATTCCGGCCCAGCTAGAAATATGTCCGATAACGTAATAAAGCGGTATATTTGTTTGTTCGCGCGGCCGTTAAAACAAAACCTAAAAATGTGACTATAGTCTATTTCCAGATAACCTGACAGTAAATCACTACCGTGGCTGCGGGTATTTCTACATAATGGAAAATAGTCTCTATCGGTTAAATTTAATATTAATATTTTAAAATATAAAAATGATATATTATCCTAATTTGTTGTTTTGGGAAATAAAATTTCGAAATATTAAATTATTGAGACGATTTAAAAATATATATTTTAAAATCACGTGACAAAATTTAACGAAATATTGCATCTTCACTCCTGGCAAGATATAGCTGCAGCCGCCCAACTAACCACGTCCGCCGCTTTGAACGGACAACCGCTCCTCCCGTCAACTGGAAGTATTATTTCGTCGTCCGCGGACAAACAGCTCTCCCGAACTCATTTCTGTATTCTCGTAAACTGGCCCAGTCTCCAGCGTGTCCACACTGCGGCCGACTGGAAACCGCCCATCACTTTTGGATAGAGTGCCCGGAATATTTCTACGCACGGACCAAACTAAGTGCCCATTCCGCCATCATTTCAATGTCGTCTGACACAGAGCAGTCCACCCTGTATACAGAAAAGAAATTGTAAGTTTCCGTATATAACAGTATAACTTACAATTTCTTTTCTGTAATATGTTAATAAATAAGCAAATAGAGTTTTACAGATAAAGTGAAACAATATAACTAAACCCTCCATTTTAAGAAGTGAAGAAGAAGAATTTACAAATCGCGTACGAATACAGCGTTACCTTTGGTGGTTCGGCTGTCGGGTTATCTCGAAACAGACTATAGAGTGATTTTTAATTCCATCAGGCGGAAAAATTGAAGAAGAAAATCCCTCAGAAAAAGCTACACCACGCGTCAGTGGAACAAAAGGCATTAATTAATAAAAATTAATGCGGTAGTAATTTATATTTTTAAAATAAAATTTAATTTTTATGGTGGCAAATTGGCCAATGCCACTAAGTAAGTATTTTTATTTCGTCGTCGTTTCCGAATACACCTCATTCTACTATTTACGCGGTAGGTTTACTCCAAATCTAAAACGAGAATTATTTAACGCGAATACGAAAGTAGTGTGTTCCAGAAAATTCCGCGCTTATCTATATCGTACTTTTCCATTTGGCTGGAAGTCACCCGCCACCGACCAAATCCGTGGTAGGTTATTTAACGTCGGAACTTTCGAAAGTAACGCGCCAGCCTTGTAATTCCGATTCCGCCTCTGTACCAGGATAGCGAAAGATGCGGTACGGTCGACTATGTTTCCGACCACTAGTGTGTATGACACACTGGTGGTCGGGTCTAGTGTTAGAAATAAAAAATTAAATGATGGGATAAAGTGCCGATTTCCACTTCTTATAAAAATTCTCAATTTTTAATCTTATTAAAGTTTGTTCGATGATGATACCGACTCTCACTGGAATATACACCGTAGTGCGACCCACTCGGAGCTGGGCCGACCTCGGTCTCTTCCTGAAATCGAACACACACTGGGTTCGAAATGGTAGTAGAGAGTACTTGGTGGACATATTCAACCACTCCTCCCGAAATTCCGCCATATTTAGACCCGATCGAAATATTTTTTTGTCAACAGATGACGCCACTTTCCACTCAATAATAAAGTCACTCTATGCTCTTGTAGAAAAGTATTCGCGTATCAAAACGAATGACCTGCTAACTGGTGTCTCTCTGCGAAACTACTGAAAGTAGTATAGTAGACTGGTTACTATCGTTACGTGTATGTTATAAGTGAATGTTGTTATGGATTATGGGAGAACGAAGAATAATAATAAGTAATCGTTATTCCGGCGTACCACAATGTAAGAACAAACAATCAGCAACCATTTTTTTACATCGACTCCGAAAAATATCAAATTACAAAAAGAATGGCTACATATATTGAAATTTGGAAAGCACCTAAGAACACTTTCATTTGTTCTGTGCATTTTCTTAAGACTGATTACATTTTATCAGGTAATAAAGGTTGACAAATAAATAACATCTAGTTATAAATCTAAAAATAAAGATCCCAAACTGGACAAATCCCAAACTGGACAAAATCCCAAACTGGACCTGCTAGTGAAAGGCGTATCACGTTGCTTTTAATAAATATACTGTATATACAGTACATACTGTACGCGTCATGTTTCCCGGACCACGCTGTAGTTTCTCTACATGTGATCTGGGACACACACACACATATATGTGGTCACGTCGATATTTTCCCACATCTACGGAGTGCTAATTTTATTTAACAACACATCAGAGAATAAACGAAAACTTCACTACATTTCAATACCAGAGAACATGGCAGCCAAAAACTCGTGCTGCCAATTGAACAAAAAATAAAATATAGTTATTTTAATTATTAATTATTTATATTTCATTATACCACATAAACAGTATTCTGTATATATTAAAAAAGCTTGTATAGTGTGATGCCGCGCAATGTAACGATTCATTTTGTTCTCTTATTCCACAATAATATTATATGGTGTGCACACCAAATAAAGCCTCCTGCAATGAAACAACGTTTTTATTCATATCCTGAATAAACAAATATATCTCAAAGTTTAACTTTGTTGAGGAACATCGCTAAAATACCAATTGTTTACTTTCATTATCTCTCTTATACTACTTTCAGCCGCCAAATTGAAAAATCATCACGCCCTCTATAGTCCATTTGATTCGCGAATAGACATGACCTTGAATGGCCGCCGTGTTTGAGACATCTACTCTAACGCCAAACTTAAATATAGGCACCGATTCGAAACAGAATTCCCTTTTCCTTTTATATTATACATAATTAAAATTTATGCGAAGGTAGTAATCATACTGGTACTCAGAATTATTTATTGTATAAAAAATAATAATAAAATGCCGGATAAAAAATTGTAAATACACACTGTTTTATAAGTTAATGGTATTTAGATATAATAGGAAAAAAAAAATACAATGTTACCATTAGTGCTAAGGAAACATAGACTGCCAAGTTTTCATGCTAGAAATTACTCCGTACAAATTTTTTAAGTAACATTTTGTTTTCATAAATTGCTTGGGCAAGTTTTAAAAATAATCTGGGCAATAGATGTTTAATATAAAGTACTTAACTTGTTTTAAAATTATTAAAAAGTAATTTGAACATTTGAATACATAAACAATATATGAGACAATAATAAGTAATTCGGATATTTTATAAATAAAACACTTAATGATTCGAGACAGCATTTTTCATTCCCATACCTCGGCTTCCACATTTTATGTTTTCGTTTTCTCTTTCAATTGGACATTTATTTTCCTTATAATGAAATGAATTCTTGTTCTACAGTATTGTTCAATTAGATCAGCAGTTCTCAAAGTGCGGCCCGCGAGCCAAATGCGGAGTCGACATCAGTTCATCCGCCATCTTGAATTCATAGACATAAAATAAATAAATTATATCGTATTATAATTAAAAATTATTCAGTTAAAAAAATACATGTATAAGTACTTCCAAATATATTTTCATTATTTGGAAGCACTTATGAGAAAAAACTTTTTCAATCCCGAGTATTAATAAGTCCAAATTGAGATCAAAATTAACCGATGAACTTTTACCAGCGGTGTTAAGGATACATTCGACCGACTTAGAACCAAGACTCAATAATATTAAAAAAAACCTGCACAAGTTACACACCTCGGATCGATGAATTTATTATTATTTTCTTTTTTTATTTGAAATTAGTTATTTTTGTTTAATTATTTTTCAAATGTATTATTTTAAACAGTTTATAATAAAAAGTAATTATCATCATAAATAAAGGAGTATATACGGTTTGTAATAAAAAGTAATTATTGTCATAAATAAAGAACGATTATGTTAAAGTATAAATCTTTCCCTTGTGTCTAACTTTTTATCGATTTGAACATATTTTTCCATAACACAGGCCCGCCAAATATTTTGGAATTTATAATTTGACTCACCTAGGAAAAACTTGGGGAACCCCTGAATTAGATGTTGGCCAATGTGGTGGCGTGTCGGAAAGTTTACGCTCGAAAATATAAAAAACGAACCATTTCTATTACTACAAACAAAAGCTGCGCCACCAGACATCTTCGAATTAAGAAATGATTTAGATAACTATATATAGATAACTGTAAATCATTATCTGCCGCCACATGTAGCCAAATTCAGTTTAGCTCCAAGCTTAGCACTTCGACCATGTCTCAAACATGGCGTCTGGAACCCAGGTGACACGGAGCTAACCAATGAAAGGCTTCCATTGTCGGCAAAGTCTAGGGAAAAGCGTGTCCATACTTCTCTATACGAGCACAGAGTGACTACTCAGTAAGAGTACTAAGTGGCGGGGCGAAACAAGTCCTTCCACAGGCTGCCTACCCTTGCGGAGGGGTCAGTCGGATGGTGGAGGACGGGGATCGACGGCCGGGCCCGGACCACACGATAAATTTTCAAGGGGTGGGACCCGAGATTCGAACCCGGGTCCTCCAGAGTGAATCGAAGCGTTTCCCGCGTACCAATCCGGCCGACCGCCATCCGATGTTTATAAATGAAATCTTTTATAAAATAAGTAAGATATTAGTTTTAGAAAATTCGAATAATTTCATTTAACGATTTTACTTTTATCTATAATGTATTCAGAAATCAAAGTAAATGTTTTCACTTTATATATTGCGCTGATTTATCGTGTATGATCGATTGTAATTTTAGTAATCGCCATGGGTTACAAAGAATGCCTACAGTAAATTATCGTAAAGACAGAAGGAAGTTAAATTTTTCTTTCGTTTTCCGTCTGACCCGAGAAGTAGGTTATAAAGTATATTTGTTATAAATCGTTTCCCTGGCAGTTTTTCTGAAAAATTGCTACATGGCAGACCCAGAAATAATACATCATTTAAAAGCTTTATTCTTTAGCTCGAAGTGACGTGTTATTAACTGAGAAAGATTTGCCAAATCGAAATCCCGGAATTCGAATAAAAATTATGTGCACTGGCGGCTGGTGACTCGAAATCTTGGAATGCGGCAACTTTCGAAATGAGTGTACATACTGTAAATATCATGATAAATTCGGTGTATTTGGATAAAATAGCAAAATTATGGTAAAAATTAAAAATGAAAAAATATTTTTATTGTCGATAAAAATATATAGTTTAGTATAATTCAAATTAATTGTAATATCCGAATATTTAAAGAGACGAAGTAAATACGATAACCACTACCAACAGGTGTTGGTAGTCTTATTGTGTTTTTTCCGTAACAGTGGAACTGCGCCACGGACAGTGCCGCATTAGGCGCGGTTTCCGCTGTACGATTTCGTCCAGCGAAACGGATCCGTATAACCGGTATCCTAGCCACGGCCCGTTTACGGACAGCAAAATCACGGAACGGATCGACTAGACCTCTATCCTACTTTGTGCTGGATACGGATCCTTACGGATTGACGTCACCGATTCGATAGCCAATAAGAAACTACTCTGTTGTAAACGAACTTTGAAAAACATGGTGGTAAACGACGAAATACTTATAAATTTGGTTGATGAAAACGTTTGTCTTTA
>AYEL01053587.1:0-10097 GCA_000484575.1 Olivierus martensii
ATTAAATTTTTATTAGGTATACCATTTTAAGAAAAATAAAAAACAAGATATCTGCACTGATGATCTTGAAATACGAAAATGTTCATTGCAGGATACATCAGAGTAGCGATGAATGATATAATTTTATAAAATTTTAAAAATTATTTATATATTATAAGGATAATAGGTAAATTTAAATTTATTCACTTATAAACATTATATGAAAATAAAAAGAGGAAAAGAAAATTTTTTTTATTTTTTATTTTTTCTGTTTTTTTTTTATTTTCATATAATGCTTATAAGTGAATAAATGTCATCATCTTTCTTATAAAAAAGCTGGAGCAGTATTTAGTTTGCTAAGTAGTATATAATAGACTTCTTCTGATGTCATTTTTTCAACGAATTCAACAAACTATTCCAAAACGAGGTAAAACGTCGACTTTTCTTGTTGCAAGCGCTTTAAGCAAAACGTTGAGTTTAGGAATATAGCCTTACTGAGCCACAAAGGTATAAATACTTTGAAATAAAAAAAGAAACCGAAAGAGTTTCGATAAAGAGAAAAAGAATAATTTTTTTTTTCTGTTTTTTTATTTTCATATAATGCTTATAAGTGAATAATATGTCATCATCTATCACATAAAAAAACTGGAGCAGTATTTAGTTCGCTAAGTAGTGTAGAAGCTATATAATAGACTTCTTCTGACGTCATTTTTTCAACGAATTCAACAAATTGTTCCAAAACGAGGTAAAACGTCGACTTTTATCGTTGCAAGCGCTTTAAGCAAAACGTTGAGTTTAGGAACGTAGCCTATCTCGGCGGCGATGGTGCGACTGGACGCGAACAAGGTAGGCACTTTTTTCGACTCTTACCTTAATATCATGGTTAATATGAGGCGGGAATCGACGGCCGAGCCGGACCCCATGATACATATTCCCAAGGGATGGGACTGGAGACTCCAAGTCGAACCTTCCGGACACAGATTAAGAGATACAGATGGGAAACTTCCTATATCTACAATGGAAACTTTTCTGAAATCACGTGACCAGATTCAACCAATGAAATGTTTGGCAAAGGCCATTTTAACTTCGCGGCGCTACTATCGCATTCGTCATGACGACGTTCACAGCTCGACCATGTGGGTTTGACGTCATACAGAAATTTTATGCGATATTCTTTTCTTTAATTTTTATTTGCAACGGTAAACGTAAATATAAAAAAATATAATTTATCTCGATTAATGTAATTTCTAAAAAATTATAAAAAAAAAAATGCATTTCGCATTATTTTTACAACTTTCACCTTTTTGATGTAATGTACAATTCCTATAAATTCGACTTTAGGAAACATAAACAACATAATAATGATTGATTTAAAATCCGTATTTTTATATAATAAAATGCTAGTAGGGGAGATTGTTTTTCAATAAATTGTACTATTGTATTATAGCGTTAATGGAAAGAGCCAGGTTCAGAAAATATATTTTTAACATATTTTCAGTACACTTGACCATTTTTAAGTAAATAGTACAAAATTCAAAAATTTGAGGTATATATTCACACAAAAATGATTTGAATGGTTAGTAAAATTTTATTTTTTAAAATCTTTTCATAAAATTATCAAAAGTAATTATTCAGAAAACATATACAAAAAATGTCAAATGTCAGTTTCTTCTGAAATGACTGCTTCTCCAACATCGATTCAGATGAAATCTTCTATGGTACAGCGTGTTTATGGATGCGATTCTTCTGTGATGATGTAAAACAATCCTCATCAAAATGTTCTGAGCAAATTTATTTCAACTTCAATTCATTACTTAATAACTCTAATATGAACTTCTTAATAGAATGTACCCAGTCGGATCTAGTAAAGAGTTTATTTCATTATATATTGCGATAGTAACCTTATATACAATAAATCGATTAGTTAATATATTCTATTAACGTGAAATTAATAAAATTCTTATAAAATGGAATGCTTTTCTTCTCAAATATTTAAATTAATTTACAGTGAATTATACTTTCGATTAGATTATTGTACCTGAATTAAATATTTTATTACATCGATTAAGTATTCACTAAGTTGAACTGAATTTTGATGAACTCTTACCGTGTGTCATCTGTTGGAAAGCGAAATAGAGATATGCCATTTTCTTTCGCTTCCTTTCCACAAAGAATACAGTTTCTTCTGTTGTAATAACTTCTCTTCATCTCAGTTATGTAAAAATAATTTGAAATCTACTGTGTAATTAATAAAACTCTTTAATTAGTTGTTATTCTACAATTATCGCTTTTAAGACGAACTAAGACTTTCTATAGAAGTCACGGAACAAACACGAACACGTGAATAGATTAAAAGACGCCTCTTATCAACATTTATTATTTAGTTATTTTCGTTTATCTTATAAAATTAATGCTTCTAAATACGTGGTATTCTAGTATTAATAAATAATGATCAATGTCTTTTTTGCTTTTCTTATTGAGAAATCTTATTCCAGTCTGTGTTCGGGGCGCTAGTTGTCTAAAATGACGTAGCGATTTCCAGTCACGTAGTAGAGTTTCCCATCTGTATCTCTTAATTTGTGCTTCCAGAGTGGAAAGCCGAAGCGTTTCCACGCGGCCAATCCGGCCGACTCTCTTTTCAATACTTACATCGATATATAGAAAACTCGTGAACAAAATTTTTTATTCAAAGGAAGGAATCAAAAATTTTGTCCAGGAATAATTTTAAAAAATAATTGAATATGAATAATTACAAGATATTAATCTAAAACACGATTCATATTCCGCGCGAAATGCTCGTCTTTTACACACGGAGGTAAGAGATAGATGGAGATGGTGTGTCTATTCAATTCAGCCAACAAAATTGAAGCCGGGGCGGAGCTTATCCGCCATATTGGTATACACAAAACATTGTCGGTGCGGGTTATCCTATGTAGATAGAAGGATTTTTAAGACATATTTTTAGACAGGAAACACGCCGATTCGCGCCGCCGTTGGTTGTAACAACCGAAGTGATAACAGAACATCAAATTTAACTTTTCACAGGTAATGTAATTTCTTTCAAATAATTTATTTTTATTCACAAAGACAAGGTAGTAACTCTACCGTCTATTGACTGATATTAGCGCGGAACTAAGTATGTTTAAGATAAATTCGTTACATATAAATATAATTAATATTATGTTTGTCTATTTTATCGAGTATTTTCGTTGCAAGTAGATATCAAAAACAATTATTAACGCAATTTGATATTTGTGGCATATTCTTTCCATTAATAAATAGAAATTAAATTTATATATTATAACATCATTATCAATTTTTTATGAAATAATAAGATTAATTTAACTATATTAAAACTTTATATAATTATACATATATTTGCTACTATTAGTTTATTAAAAGCAATTCAGTTCAATCAAATATAAAATATTTACAAGAAATCACAAGCACTTAAAGCGGGACAAATATATTATTTTATTATTAGATATATACTACATATACTGTACTACTAATAAAGCGAGAAATTATTATTTATTATTAAGTGCTTGTGATTTCTTGTGGTCTTAGAAGCGGCAGAACTCAGTAGTTTATACTTATAAAGGATTTGTTTATATATTATAGAATTGTGTCTATAGTTCTTTAGTAATAGAAACAATATTTGTACAAATATGTTTTTACATTTTAGATTTTCAAAAGATGAAAGTAGAAGTCAATAACGGAGAGAAAACGTTATTGACGTTATTAAACGTTGAAAATTTTCAACGTATCCAGCTTATAGGCGAAATATATGTAATACAGATTTAAATAGTTGTCGTCGAGTGATTGAAATATTTACTTTTTGCGTAATAAAACCATAAAAAATAGAATGTGAAATATTTTTATTAATGTTTTAATATAATTTCCGGTATAGTATACATAATGAGACGCTTACATTCATTCTCATTCTTCACTTTACTGTTTAAAAAATTTTGTTATGAGAATAAAATTATTTAAAAAACACCGATGAATTTCAGTGAAAAATTTTGCCATCGAATAAGTATCACTTTTTACTCATTACCCGCAATTTTATAATACAATCTGGATAAAGAGTAAAAATATTAATATTCCCGAAACTACTGTATATTGGAAAGATGAGTTAGGGAAAAAAGTAATAATGTTGGTAAAATAATTTATATATTAAAAAAATGTTATCGAATTGCAATTAATGTCATAAATAAATACTGTATGTTTCATTATACAATTATTAAAATTTGTTACGTATATTATATAGTTAAGTCTTAATATTTGGTCTCATTTATTGTTATAAGGGGTTTTATCACGAAAAAGATTGTTATTACAGTTTTAAGATCAAACGTCCTAGTTTTTACGATCGAAAGGCGGCCATCTTGGTCAACCCATCGCTGGCTTCACTTTTAGTGACGTCGTGCCATCTCCATCTATCTCTTACCTCCATGCTTCTAGAGAACACGCTTTTAAAATGGCGGAAGAGCTAAGCTCCGCCCATCTAACGACGGCAATAGATCAAATAAGCCGGCAGGGAGTGCAACTACTCTCTAATCACGCTGTTAAGGACATTAATAAAACTATTAATGTCCTTAACATGTCTTTATTGTAATATTATAGGTAAGGTATACTAGCGCGCTAAAAATATCGATAATAAGTAGATGGCGCGTACCGGACGGCCATCTCGTTTCCCTACTTGGGCCATCCATTTTGTATATGGTTCCATTTTCACTACTCTCGCCAAAACTATTTTCCATTATTAACACTACTTTCCAGTCGTTGGCCGATTGCTAACTTTGCAGGGATAGATAATCTGTAACGGACTGATGTGCGCCGCCACATCACTCCATTACAGATTGCCTATCCCTGCGCAAAGCTCTGTTAGACTATAAAGCCGAGGATAGATTAGCCCACACCTTTCGTATAAACTGTAAGATATGAAACTAGAATTCGATCCTCAGTCGGACACCTCCAAATTAAACTCAATCCGGCCGATCGTGTTTGAGATTAGCGTCACTATCATTACCACGTGTAGAGAAACGAACCGTCATTGCCATAGCGACGCAACAATTTGACTTACAATAATAGAATTTTATAAAAATTATTGAATTATTTATGCTACTACTGATTTATTATTTAATTGCATCATATTTTTTCCAATCACTGATTATTTTATTTTTTTTCATGTAAGTTTTTTATTATGAAGAAGAATCTGTATTTGAGATTAATTCACGTATTTTTTAATGTTCTTGGTTCGAGACTATAACTGTTGTTTCACGTGTTTTGATATAACGTTTTTGTATATAGTAGTTGTATAAAAATTTCATAATAACTCTACGACAAAGAACTCTTTAGATGAATGGTGCTAAACGAATGCGTTTAACTCGAGAAAATGAAACATTAGAAGATCGAACAAATCGACAGAATTCTAATAGAGAAAGAAAGATAAAGAAGTGAACATTCGAAAAGACACATATTTCAAATAAAAATGTATCTATACGGGAAAGTTTTTCAGAATACATTGAAGAAAATCCTGAAGGTCATCTAAAACGTTATAATTTAAGAGAAAGAGAAACTTAAGTACAACACCATGAACTGCCGGAGCAACGCCGGGCACGGGTATGCTAGTATGTATTATATATATTAGACATTTTATACAATTTTTAAAGTAAACATATTATATATATATTATACTTACTTTTATATTTTATTTACTTTAAAAATTATAAACTTTTTAATTAACTTCACCTGTTCCTCTATATCAGGGGTGTTCAATCTTTTAGCTTCTTTGGGCCACAGTTGAAGAAAACAATTGTCTCGAACCGCACATAAAATATATTAATTTAACGGCAGTTTTAAACAAAAGAAATTAGTAAATAATATACAATATATGACATCCACCATGACAAATAAGCAAAAATGTCGTAGCATAATAATCTTTGACTTTCGTTCAGAAAATTTAAAAATTATTGAGCGGTCGAGAAGTTTTAATCACTGAAATAAGAAAAATTTAAAAAAATGGAAATAGGAAATGTAGATAGGTATTTAAATAATGAAAACTTCATTAAGTACATAAAAATCTCCATGTTTTAAGAAAGTTAAAGATTTTATATCGGGCCGCATTCCTTACAGCGCTGGGCGCGAGTATTTTTTTTTGTTAACAGATGACGCCACTTTCCATTCAGGGAGAATACCGCTACAATTCGGCGCCAAAATTTACCATTTTTTTGTTAACAGATGACGCCACTTTCCATTCAGGGAGAATACTATTTTTGTTAACAGATGACGCCACTTTCCATTCAGGGAGAATACTAATATTTTTTTTTGTTAACAGATGACGCCACTTTCCATTCAGGGAAAATACTAAGTGAGAGGCGAAATAAGCTCTTCCACAGGCTGCCCACCCCTGCAGAGGAGTCAGCCGGATTGTGGAGGATGGGGATCGACCGCCGGGCCCGGACCCCATGATAAATATTTTCGAGAGGTGGGAGGAAAATCGAACCCGGGTTCTCCAGAGTGGAAAGCTAAACCGTTTCCACGCAGCCAATCCGGCCGACTTGGGCAGCCCTGCTCTATATCTTTAAATCTATTTTATATAACAGTTCTATGTATAGGAATGATAATTTAATTTAAATTTGTTTAAAGCTATATATTAAATTATATATACTACATCTTTGTATTGTATAATAAAATCCTATTTTGTATGTTCATCATTAACCTTTTTATTAAATATCATTTATTAGTTAAGCGTTTTGTTTAACGGTGCTATTGTATTGGCGATTGGATGGCCGAGTGGTAACGCTGTCGGCGTGTCACGCAGAAGAACCCGGGCTCGCGTCCCGAGTCTGATAACTCCTGAAAAGTTTTTTGGGGTGTGGGCCCGGCCCGGCCATCCCCGTCCTTAATCCGGACCCTTCCACGGGTGTGGATGCGGCCCAGTGGCGTAGCTGACGGTCAGCAGACCTCGCGGTGCGGGGGGCCCCTAGCTTCTTGGGACCCCAACTCATCCTGAAGAAAATATCTCTAAAACCCAAACAATTAATCCCAAATAACCTCGATTTTAACGCGGAACAGTTAAATCTATTTAACGTACAGTAGACGTCGGCGTTCGTTAGCTGGAACTCTGAAACTTAGCTAGCGCTAATTTACAATTTATGTATTGTTTTCACATACCGTATTACTTCGAATTTAAGTCGCAGTAGGATTTTAAAATTGGAAAAAATAAAAATGATTTTATAATAAGTATTGAAAAATAAGAAACATTTTTATTTACTTAAATAGGTACTAATATACATAATAAGCTACCGAATAAATTGTAATCAACGATCGTAATACTATGCGCATACAGAGAGCGTAAAGCAAAAGCCCGAACGTTGGAGAGTGGGAGAAATAAGATGTTAAAGTATTCGCTTTGAATTTAAGCCGCACCGAAATTTTACGTCTTAAAAATCCGAATAAAAAGTGCGGCTTAAATTCGAAGTAATACGGTACATTTTTTATGTCTCCGAATGCAGCGATTATTCGATTAAAACGCTATAGTACATCTAATGCGGAGCTCTCGAAAGTGGCAAACTATCACAAACTAAGCTATATACATCTATACGACACAAGTTTAAAATCTTATACATAGAACAAATAAATCAAATTAGGCGTATCATTTGTTAGAATGTAATCATTTGTTTAATGACGCAAGTGCAATTAGCAGGTTTAGTTATCCATAGAATGCGACAGCTAAAAAACAATATCAATCTACTCATAGAAGAATTTGCAAATAAAAATGCCAAACGTTTGGAACGATTTCGTGCGTGTAAACTTAAATATCTTCTGATGTATTTAATTGTTGTTTAATTTGTCCAAATAAAATTACTTTCATTTAAATCAATGTAGATCTGTTTAAACGTTTTACAATTTGTATATATGTTATGGGACAAACCCAAATTCAGGAAGGACTAGAATTTCCCAGTCAAAACGAGAACGTCCTAACGCTTGTCGGACGTTCTAGTATTTCCTAAACCGAACTCGAAATCCCGAACATTTCCTATTCAAAGTCCAGAATTTCTAGATTTCCTAGTCAAAACCCGAAGTGGCCATGAGTTAAAACAAAAGTCTTCGTATTTAATGTATTCCCGCTCAGTTTTCGATATTTGCCAGCAGAATTTTCTTTCTTTAGAGAATATTCACAAGAATAAACAAATCTCATTGAGGAAGGCCGCAATCTGTGCCAGTTGAAGTACGTACATAGGGCTAAATACGTGTTAAATGCACGAAGCATTGTGTATCTGAATTATGTTTGTATAAAAAGAATAACATTTTGTGTAATTCTAAATGCCACAAAAGCCTACTTTGCAAAATAAATAACAGGTCCTAGTTATTTTTTTTATTTTTGTATTTATGGTAATACTGTGAATATAAAAATTGTTGATTTAATTGATAAAAAAACATTATTATAATGAACATAATTCATATTTTTATTACTTGATAGGAAATAACAATGAAATCGTTTTCTTTTCTGTTGAGAAAATGAAATAAGACAAATTGAAAATAGAGCTAACTCTCATTCATTATTACACGGTTGACTTTAAAGAACTCAAATTGCAAATTTTTTATTTTTTATGGACAAATATTTTAATATTTTTATTAGTCGAAGTTCAACATAAAATACAAAGTAAAAAATTTTTAAAGTTGAAAAATACAACCTCTTATTTATTTTTACAATGTAGGCTTTTATGGCATTTAGAATTACATAAAATGTTATTCTTTTTTGCACAAACGTAATTTAGATATACAATGATTCGTGAATTTAAAGCGGATTTAGCTCTATGTATTTCCATTGGTGCAGATTGCAGCCTTCCTTAATGAGATTTGTTTATCCTGGCTGATTCTCTAAAGAAAGAAATATCTGCTGGAAAATAAAGAATTCTGAGCGGAAATACATGAGAAATGAAGTCTTTTATTATAATTGTTTGCCACTTCGCGTTTTAACTAGGAAAAACTAGAAATTCCGGACTTTGAATAAGAAATATTCGGCATTTCGTATTCGGCCTAAGAAATATTAGAATGCCCTGGTCGTTAGGACGTTCTCGTTTTAAGTAGGAAATTCTAGTATTTCCTGAATTCCGGTTTATCCTGTAACCAGGGCCGCCGCTAGACATTTCGGCGCTACAGGCGATTTTTTTTGGCGCCCTTACTATACTTCATTTCACGTAAGAAAATAGCATTGGTATTCGCATTTCCAAACGAATGACCTGCCAGCTGGTGTCTCTCTGCGAAACTACTGAAAGTAGTATAGTAGACTGGTTATTATCGTTACATGTATATTATAAGTGAATATACAGTAAAACTTCGATCTAACGTTTTCCAAGGGGACGGCGAAAAAAACGTTAGATTGAGGAAAACGTTAGATCGAGAAACGGCAAAATAAAAATGACGGTACATATATAGGTAACGCGGACCTGCAAACTTTTGCAATGTGAAGAGATTACTAGTGAAATTTACAACCAAAAAAGTAGAAAATGTGCAGGCCTTGAGCGCACGTATTGTGATTTTCAAAACTGGCAAATATATTCGAAATAAAATAAAATTACTATGTATAATAACTACATTTTATAAAACGTTTATTGAACTGAACATCGGAATACAGTGCAATGTATTTAAGTACACTATGTGACTTACATAGGACTACCATACATAAGTATGGTATATACATAGTAAGTACTACAAACTATGTATATACCAGTACTGTATATACATAGTAAGTATGTATATTACAGTACTGTATATATAAGTTATGACGACGTGTGAGAGGACGGGACGTAATTGTGGGGACGGATTCTGTTACAATTATCAATCAAATTATCGTTTGTCCTGACACCAGGTGTGAAGATTGATCGCGCTCACACCAAACGCGAAATTTTAGATATTTTGGCCGAAAATAACTTTAATATAGGCGCGTGTGGTAAGTGACGCTCAGAGTCCGAAGGACTAGAAATTCATTGGAATGAAAACACTCTTTTTGTAAAAATTAATAACAAAAAAATTTATTAAACTGAATTAATAAAAAGAATAACACATAACTGAAATGTTTGCAACGATATATATATAAATGGGTACAAAAA
>AYEL01053596.1:0-16433 GCA_000484575.1 Olivierus martensii
AGAACTGAGTCTAGCGATGTATAACAATCATGGTTACTCAAAATAAAACGGAGAAATTGACGAAAGAAGCGGAGCCGATGTACACACTACCAAATAGGTTCCCACTCCTAGCAACTTCCTCTCTTTCATCTACTGCTGTATCATTTCTGTTATACAGAACTTTGATCACAACCAAGTGGATTCCATACGCTAAACATAATTGGTGATTTATATTAATAGACCGCGGCCCAGCGAATAAGTACAAAAAAGTGGATTATAGTTCATAATTTACCGAATTAACGGTAAAAGAATGTAGAATTACCGATAACAATTTGAGACTAAAATTCGCAGTTTACCGGTATTGCAATTCCTTTTTGCAATTGTATTCACGGATACGCAATAACCATCACTTATGATTATTATTGAATTATAATAAAGTCACAGCTCGCCTTACATGGATAATTCGTCCCTAGAATCGCGGATTTAACGACTTAACGACTTAAAACTCCTAAAAATAAACTCTGAAGTTGCTAATAACATTTTTAAACTTTTAAATAACTTTATAAATTATTTTGCATATTTAAACATTTTACAGTAGATAACTTTTTAAACTTTTAACATTTTTATGAGATTTTAATATTTTTCTGACTGTCCTGAAGTAAGATTGGTCAAACTGATGTTAAGAGTAAGGCCTGGTTTCCACTAGAGCTACGTTCCGTCTCCGTTCGTCCCCTTCTCTCTGTCATTCGTAATCGACTCCGTCAAAAGTGTTCACACTACTATCCTTACATCGATTCGTCTAGCCAATGAGCTAAGGCGATAAAAATTCCAGAGCGAGCCAATCACAAACAACTTTATAAGAAAGTAGTTTATACAAACAAAACGGATGACCGTGCTGTTTGGGATTGTAGAATTGTTTAGCGTCGATAGCATATGCAAGGATTATTCCCGTTCTTTTGTCTCTTTAATGTGTATGACCGTCGAACTAGCTGTTAATAATTTGACTTTTTTTATATTGTATATCAGTTGTTCTAAATCACTGTGTCGCGGCACACTAATGTGTCGCCAAATCTTTGACGGTGTGCCAGGAAAATTTAAGAATGAATATATACAATTCAAAATTAAGAATTAATTTTGAATTATATGTATGTAATTGTATGAATCATATATATTAATAGTGAAAGGTGCTCTTTCACTATTATATATCCCTTTGGCAGTCGAACCACTGTACAGATTCCTTTAAATGGTGTATCGTTAGAAAAATCTAATCCTCGAATTCTGCGACAGCCAAAAGCTTTTTTCGTTATTCATACTTTAAAAATTAAGGAATAAAAATTAAATTGAAATTATAGTTCTCTAAAAACATAAAATCCGCAGGTGGCGCTATAACTTAATAATTTAATCAATTATACTAAAACGTATCAATATCTATCTCCTTTAAACAATAGAATTCATATCACATAATTTCTCAGTGCATGTTGGCAAACAGGAAAAGACAATTTTATATAAACATATATTAATTGCTAACTATTTACATTAAATATTTAAAAATTATAAATACATTAAAGGTTCTTAATAACTACAATGTTTTCCAAAAAACTGTATAATTTTTATATAAAAGTCCACATTTACAAAATGCATTTCGGCCGTCAGGCCCTCTTCAGTTGCAACAAATTGTGAACTTTTATTTTTACAGGCCAAACCACATCTTCTCAAAACAAAAATCATCAATTTTCTTAAATTTTATATTAAAACATAATACTTTCATTGTTGCCATGCCCCTATAATAAATTTAAAATAATTTTTATTCTTATCAATACGAACCTCATTAAATTTATTTCTAAACCCAAACAGTACCTTTAATAACTGCAATGACACTTATTCCTTTCTAACAATTTTTAAATATGTGTCTGTTATATTATCAATTTGAAAATTCATACTATTAAAAAAGAAATTAATCTTTAACAGTGTTCTAATAAATAAAGTATTAGAAAAGGTTAAGTTTTACCTGGGCACGTTAAAACCAACTCCTATGTCCAATTTTTGTTTAATTTTTTTGACGAAGACATCTAATTTTCCAAATAATTTTTCAAAATAATTTTTGTTTCTTTAAACTGTATCACAAATAAATTAAGTTCTTAAAATTTTGCAATTATAATTCAAAATTAAACAGTTAAACTTTACTTAAAAATTGCCAATATATAAACATATAATTCCCAAAACTAGATGTGGTACCACTGCAGTTTTTTTGACAGTTCTGATCTATAATAAATCCATGCAAAAAAATTCTTTTTTCCTGTGTACGAGTATGTCTGTAATTTGAATGTAATAAATAAGAATAAGTATAATAATCTGTTAACAAAAAATTCGTTGCGAAATCTAAATTATTATTTAAAATATTTACGTGTACCGCCAAATTTTAAATATTGAAATGTGTTCCTCGTCAGGTAAAAGGTTGAGAACACTGCTGTATTCAATGCCGGATTCAGTAGTGCGGGGCCTGATTGGATATTTCTCGTGGAGCCCTCAAAATATTCCTTATATATAAAACATAAGTAATGTTTATCCATAAATACTCACATTTTAATTAATTCTTTGACTGTTATAGATGCATAAAAGGCCCAGCCAAATCCATAATCCATATCGATTTGGACTATGGATGCATGTATGCGTCCAAAAACTAATTGAAAATATAGATGTTTCCGGATATTTTAATCTTCTGTAACCTCCTTTATTATATCATACCATTTATATATTTCCCGAATATTGAAGAAAACAAGATATATTTTCTTAATAATACCATTTTTCATTACAGGAACTTTAACAAACACGGGATCTCCTGAAGCGCAATCGGTCTTGATGCCAATGTTTGTTATATTTTATTTTATGAACCTAGTTAAAAATAATATGACAAATTATAAAATAAAATGTTCCTTAACTATTATTATTTTTATATTAAATATTATTTAATTATGGAACAGTTTTATATCTTTCAATTAATGAAACAAGTAAAATTTTTATATTACGGTTATAAATGATATTATTATTTAATTTTCCTTTTACTCTAATACAGCTTTTTTCAAACTTCTTTGATTGCACCCACTTCAAGAATCTCATTCTGTATTGTGACTCAAATCTGATAAATCAAAGTCACAAACTTTGCTGAATTATTTATACAGTTGACAATCTAAAATCCGATAATCAATATTCCGATCCCATCAGTTTTTCGGTATGAATGTCGGAGCAGCTTTTTAAATTTGCCCTATTGGCACGCCATTTATGTTTTGACGGCCCTGTACTTCAGAACCAGATGTTTGGTCAGGCTTGCAACCAGAGTTGCCAGATTGGATTTTTTGATGCCAAATGAGTTTTTTTTTTTGTCGTTTTTAGACATGGTTAACGTTAGAAAATTTTTTTAACTTTTTTATTGTTATTATATGAAATCCTTTAACTGTTTTCGAGGGTACAGTAACGAATTAAAATTCTGAGGAACTATTTTATTTAGTTGAATTAACATTTTGTAGAACTACAGTCTTTTATGTAGTTATTGAACATTAAAATTTCATTTGCTTTTCATTTATAGTTTAATTTTATTTCTCTTTAAAGCATTGTACAAGTAGTTTTTTTCCGTTAAATATATATAACATATATATACATAAAAAATCCAGCAATCTTCAGATCCTGACGTTGCGGGATTTTTGATGGTTAACCTGTATCTTCTTCATGCATTAATTTTTATCATATATAGGCTGACAAACAAAAATTCGCCAATCTTGGGACTTGATGATTGTCGGATTTTCGAAAAGTCCGGATTTTTGAAGTATATAGAGGCTGTATATATTTAACAGAAAAGGACTACTTATACAATGCTTTAAAGAAATAAAATTAAACACTAAATAAAAAGCAAATGAAATTTAAATGTTCAATAACTACATATAAGACTGTTGTTCTACAGAATTTTAATTCGCTACTGTACCCTCGAAAAAAGTTAAAAGATTTTATATAATGCCAATAAGGAAAAAACTCCAGAAATAAATGCCAAATGTTTAAAAAATTTCTAACGCTAACCATGTCTTAAAAAAACCAAAAAGAGGTCATTTGGCGTCAAAAAAGCCAATCTGGCAACCGTGGTTGCAAGCATGACCAAACATCTGATTCTGGATTGCAAGGTCGTCAAAACACAAATGGCGCATTCAGAAAACAATGGCGGCCAACGCGGTAAATCAAAAAATGTGCTCCTGCATTCATGCCGAAAAACTGATAGAACCGGAATATTGATTGCCAGATTTTTGATTGTTACCTTTAATATAAATTTTTAATATTGTTTAGATATAGACTGAAATTACAATCATTACACTGAAAATAAATTATAATTTAATAATTTGATAAAACCAGAAGTAAATATAAAAACACTGATCAGATAACGAATTTAGTAACTTAAATTTTATTTTATCCTAAATGTAAATTAAAAATGTTTTCTAATTGAAAAAATATGAATTGAATTTTAAACTTGTCAAACATTTGAAATCACTAAACTTATCATGTATTTGAATAATATGTACGTGACAAAAATATCAAAAAAAGAAAAAATATTATTTTTGTAAACTATTTTTGTTAGCAAAAATAAGTAAAATATAAATTCTGTAAAAATTCAACTTTTTTTTAATATAAAACAAGATTTTAAGTCATGGAAATTACCTTGACAGAAAAAAATACTATAATAATCTATCTAATATTTATAAATGACCATCATACAGGATTACTAATCACAAAATTAAATCTGTATCTTGTCTTCATCTTGTGTTAGAAAAATCCATGTAAATACCATTAAGAAATTCTAAAAAATAATTGATCAATGTCAGATTTATATATAATCTATAAATTACCCGCTAATGTAAATGAGTGGAATATAATCATATGATTTAATCTAATAATGCTGTATATAACGACAAAAACACCTTCGAACTCGTGTAGAAATCCAAAAAAGAATCGTAAAATGGCATCCATTATTACGTTACAGCGCCATCTGCGAATTCTATCTTTTTAGGTACTATAATTTCAATGTTATTTCTATTCTTTAATTTTTAAATTATTAATAACAACAAATAACTTCGCAGACATCCAAAAATTAGACTTTTCTAAATATACCCTATTATAGAAATCGGTACAGTAGTTCAACCGAAAAATGGATATCCAGCCAGCCAGTTACGTTTGACTATTAATAATATAATTTATAACTTTATAATTGGTATTATGTATGAGTTTAATTTGTTGTCATATAGATATTAATTTTGAAAATTCAAATAGAACGTATGTCGATTTGGATATGAATGGATAGAACTCTCCAAACAAAACAACTTTTGTTCGAGATGTTTTTAATATCATGCACGGTTTGCAAGATATCCAAAAAAAAGATGCTACTGTATGTAACACCGATTGGGCTATGCTGTATAAATACTGTATACAAATATTCGAATATAAATATTTATATCATATTAGAAACCAAGTATAATCATAAAGGATTGTTGTTTCAGTCCTTTATGTATCCGCTGGTCGTCCTCTTGCGGATTCTTCTTATTTTTTGAATAGCCCAATCAGCGTTAGATGTAATAACATCATTTTTGTATATTTCGCAAATCATAAGTGATATTAAAAAAATTTTCCAGGAAAAGTTATTTGTTTTTGACAATTCTATCCAATCATACCCAAATTGGTATACATTTCCATTTGAATTTTCAAAGTTAACTCATAGCACATCTATTTCCGGAGTGCTCATAAAATTTTTAACATGACCATTCGATTTTCTACATAAACGTTAGCCATCAAGATTTGTTCCTTACTTCCTATCTCATTGCATTTCCAAGAAAAAAATGATGGTACGAGTACAGAGATACAGGCTTCAGATCTGGCTGTGAGATATCCGGCAGTCTGTATTCACTCCATAATAATTAACAGATTTTCATGAAATTTTGTATTGGCGTTCTATTATTAAAGGACACCTCGATACTGATAATCCTATGGGGACGATTAATCCTGCAGAATAGAATTTCATTTTCTTCTTCTTTCTGTTTATATGGTTGTTATGACTAGAAATTCATTTTTATCAGTTTTAGTTTATATTAGCAATGTAAGGATTTTCTAATAATGGCGACATGTATCATCAGTATATCACAATGACTAACGTTAAGTCCTGATATGAGAGTATCATGAAAAATATTTACGCTAGACGGCGCCATGTTAAAAAATCATAATAAATAATAAATACAGGTTTTATGATTAAGAGCAAAGATTTTTTTTTTTTCAAAATTATAGAAACATTTAATAGTTTAAGAAATTATTAAAGAATCAAATGTATTTTACTATTTAAAATAGGCTAATATATATATATATAAATTTGAATGAGTTTAATTTGTTGTCATATAGATATTAATTTTTAAAATTCAAATAGAACGTACAGTGATACTTCGGTTCACGAACACAATCCGTTCCTCGACCCTGTTCGTGATCCGAAAAGTTCGTAATCCGAATCAATTTTTCACATTGCTATTAATGTAAATCCAAATAATACGTTTTTTGTCCTAGAAAAAATTTTTAACATGTTATGGCTTTATGTGTGGAAATAATACAGAAAGGAAATAAATATAACAGTAATATTAGAAGAAAGCGGCGTTCTATTATTAAAGGACACCTCGATGCTGATAATCCTATGGGGACGATTAATCCTGCAGAATAGAATTTCATTTTCTTCTTCTTTCTGTTTATGTGGTTGTTATGACTAGAAATTCATTTTTATCAGTTTTAGTTTATATTAGCAATGTAAGGATTTTCTAATAATGGCGACATGTATCATCAGTATATCACAATGACTAACGTTAAGTCCTGATATGAGAGTATCATGAAAAATATTTACGCTAGACGGCGCCATGTTAAAAAATCATAATAAATAATAAATACAGGTTTTATGATTAAGAGCAAAGATTTTTTTTTTTTCAAAATTATAGAAACATTTAATAGTTTAAGAAATTATTAAAGAATCAAATGTATTTTACTATTTAAAATAGGCTAATATATATATATATAAATTTATTTAATTTATATATACTTATATTAAATAGCAATATCATTATCTGTTAATGCGAGTGTCCATAGAATTAATCAGGACAACTGAAATAATATGCCTATGATAGCCAAAATGCGGCTCTTTGGTACTTTCTGTGACGTGAAAGTAAATAGTTTATATTGAGAAAATACCGATTTAAGTTAAAAAAAATAATGTATTTGTAACTAATTCACTTATTGTAAAAAGTAGTATACATCTATAAAATAAATTCACGTGAAATATATGACAAACAATTTTTGAAACCATTCTTAACATTATCCGAAAAAAACTAACGTGGCTTTCAGTCTTTTATGTGGATCTGATATGAAGTTTGACCACTCCTGTAATATGTAATCATTGCCATGGATACGCGATAACTATCACTTATGATTATTACTGAATTATAATACAATCATACCTCGCCTTACTTTGGTAATTCATCCTTAGAATCGCGAGTTAAGTCGAATAATATCTTTGAAAAAACCTAGAACTCATAAAATAATCGCTAAAGATGATAATAACGTTTCTAAGTTTTTAAATAATTTTATAAATTATTTTGCATATTTTAACATCAATTTTAAATGATTTTGAATTTTTTATTGGTTTTTAGGTGGCATTATAGGCCTAAATGTTTATTAATTTAAATAGTTATCTGACTGACCTAAAATAAAGTTGGATAAACTAATGTTAAGGGTGAGTCTCACAGGCGTAAAACGCATATTCATTACGCTGGCATAAATTATGTCGCGCACAAAACATCGGCCATACCTATATTCAAATCGAAAACATACGATGCGACATAAATAAACGACGTCGTTTAGTTATTGTGCAATTATGTGAAGTTAGTTAATTAAATATGCATTGCAAAACTCAACAACTGCATTATTTATCGATAACTTTATTCATAAATTTATTTAGTGTCATGATTTTTCAGCGGAAAAATTCAAAATCTAAAAGAATTCCATGAATTCGTGATATATATCGTTTCAGAGAACAACAAAATAAAAACAACCAACTCATATTCCAAAGATGAATGGTCAATTAAACAAAAAATAACTTCGATATAAAGTCGCAGCGTTTGGTCTTATAGCGGAATTGATTTCATAAGTATTGAAACACAGGTATATTCTCATCATATTTTTTCGCCTGTGAGATCCAGACTTTACTAGAATTTTAATTTTTCCTATTATTATTAAGAAAAACTCACGTAAAGTAAGAAAGACGTAAATCTAAACGACTTTAAACGAGGTATGTCTGTAATTAATTTTAATTTACTATCGTTGATAATCTTTATAATTATTAAGTTAAAAAATAATTATGGAAGAAAAATTCATTTATCGTGGCATAGACACAACAATGATTTCACGATAGTCAATTACATGTTATTAACAGACAGGACTATAGGAATTTAGATCAGTTGCGCGGATTGAGGCTATTCTTTTACAAAATCAATATCTAGCATACTAATCTATAGCCATAGTTTACTTTTTGATTAAAAAATTCTATCGTTTAATTAAAGTGTCTTATTTAATATGATTTAGCTAAACTATACCACGAAATCTTATTAGGGATACTTTTGTAATGAAATTTCAGATCCGACTACAAACCGAAAAATCGAAGACTGAAGTTCAACAAATCTGGTCCTATAAAATTATTGGAGCTGAAGGACACAGAATTAAATCCGGATTCTTCAAAGTGGTAACTATGTGACAATTTTATTTTTTTGCTTTAACATCATTAAGAAATATAGAATTTCAAAAAGAAAAATGTTCTCTTAATTTATTCGTTATATCACTGTTTTAAAGTCCTTCCAGCTGATACATATGAATAATTTTCTGTTTTTATTCATCCTATGCACTATTTAAATATCTTTCCTCATGCAACTACTTTTTAACAAATACAATAATATTATTGAAGCACTGTCTATTGAAAAACTTCTTTTATAGGAAATTTCAATTTTTTTTTTTTTTTTTGAAAGTGTTTCTCTGCTTGTTTTTTGTTTAGCTAATTTTCTTAATTCAGGGATTCTGTATAGACATCTGTTATATAATTTAAATTTTTGAACATAAACCTATGAAATATGTAAATATTATATTAGGTTTTATTTTAATTTTTTAAAATAAAATATAAACTTTTAATGTATAACAATGATTTCTTTCTAATTCTAAATCATTTTATTTTTAGAAATAATTCAACCATCACTATTAAATAATAATCAAGAAACACTTTAAAAAATGGAAAATTTAGAATCTTATTTTTCTAAAATAAAAGATCAACTAACTAGCAAAGAAGATGCACTCGCTATTCTTTTTCATTGGGGCGCCATTTCTAACAATTTACAATGCGCTGGGATAGGAGAGAATTGGGCTTCCGATACGGAGGTGATTAATTCCGATATTCCACCCGATAACTGGAATTGCGACCAAAGCTGCTATCTACTCAGATATTTGGATGAGAATAAGAATCGTTTCCTATTGGAAATTGTAAAAAACGAAGTATGTAGATCTTTTTTATCCGCGAAATTGATAAACGTCGATACCAGTTATTGGTATGTTACTACGCTGAATATTGATGAATCAGCTGGCGATTCGTTTAACGAATTTAAAACTGCATACAAAGAAGTTGTATCAACGGTTAATAAGATAAAAAATATGATAACTAGGGTTATGAAAGATGCAGAAGAAAACTCTAAAAAGATGCTGCTTGAAAAATGAAAGAAACGAAAATTAATACTGCTAGATTCCAGAGAAAACCGGAAATTTGGTTTTAAAAGATATAAAAAATTTTCCTGTTATATGATAATGAAATATCATTCATTTAAGAATTTTTTCTTTAAAATGCTTAATTGTGGTATTTAGAAATGATTTATAATCAAGGAATTCAAAATTATTTACTTTTAATTATTTTGTTATTTATGTATTCTTCATTAAGAAATTTTGTTAATTAAAATTTATCTTATTTTTACTTTAGAAAGTAGCTGGCATTGTTCTGATATTTTTCACACACAATTTTCTGTTTATTTATAAACATGAAATATGTTTTATGTGTTCATAAATTTAAAAACATCCAGCTTTGAAGTAAATCGCTGAAGTTTAAAAACGAAACAACTTTTTATCATGAGCAACAATAGACTTTAATTTTTGAACTTAATTTTTACTTCAATTCTGCCAATAAGCTGATGTTTGCTAAATTTTGAAAGCTTTTCGTTTGCTACACACAAACAGTCAGTAAGTTGAATTTGTAACAAATAAATGAATAAATGAATAAAAAACGACTTTTTATCATGAGCAACAATAAACTTTCATTTTTGAACTATTTATGAAATATATATTTTTCAATTTTATGTTATACTTTAATTTTGACAATAAGCTGATGTTTGCTAAATTTTGAAAGCTTTTCGTTTGCTACACACAAACAGGCAGACATTTATTTTTAAGAATAAATAATTCAAAATTATTCTAATTAAAGATTATTTCCACAAAAATACGTATCATTATCTGTAAATTATTTTTCTAATAATGTGTAATTAAAAAGTGATATATGATTTATTGCGCTAAAAATAAATGACAAATAATAATCAAAATAGCTTATGAAATATATTTTTTAATTTTGTTATACAGTACTTCAATTCTGCCAATAAGCTGATGTTTGCTAAATTTTTAAAGCTTTTCGTTTGCTACACACAAACGGTCAGACATTTATTTTTAAGAATAAATAACTCAAAATTATTCTAATTAAAGTTTATTTCCACAACAATAAGTATCCTTATCTGTAAATTAATTTTCTAATAATGTGTTATTAAAAAGTGATATATGATTTATTGCGCTAAAAATAAATGACAAATAATAATCAAAATATTTATCGAGAGTTTCTTTAGTGTGCTGTTAAATGAACTGGAAGCATTTTTAATAAATTAGACCGACGTAATATTTTAGTCTAATTTATTAGAAGTTTTTTAGATATTTCAGTCTAATTTATTAGAAGTTTTTTATTAAATTTATTAAATGCGATTTCATTTTTCGATTAAATTCTTAATGGTATCTTCATCTGTGTATTTTCCCAACATCTTTTTAAATAAAATCAACTGGAATAACTTTGATGTTAGTATTGTGAGGCCCGCAGGCCCGAGAACGATGTTGACAGGCGTTGGCCTAAAGAGCGGTGAGAGACGCGCGTAAGGATGAGTAATGAGGTTCGGCGGATGGAACAGAGACAACGTTTAATAAAACAACATCCTTTATTAGAGAGACTTTCGTTTTTTACAATTAATAACCCGTAACATGAGAGAGAAATACCTGAATTAACTTGAATAAAATAACAATGGAAATAGTGTCGTCTGTCCGTTGATGGATCCACACACAGATGTTAAAGAAAGTCTTTAGTCCACCACTTACACAGTCTCTAGTCCTTAATAGAAAGTCGTTGAACAAATTCTGAAGATTCACAGATAAAAATAAAAGGGAAACGATGCACAGGTTGTAGTAAAATGATGATCGGCGAGTTGGTAGATTCAACGGGATCGGAATCTAGAAACGATCTCCTCGATCCCGAAGTAATCTGTAAATTGCTGAGTACGAGGTAACAAAAATTGAATTAAAGATGGTCAGACAATCCAAGAAGGAAATCGGTGAACGAATAAGAGCGTACGTACGAGCGAGTAAAAGAGCAAGCAAACAAAAAGAGTAGTAGTAGTAGAAGTAGTAGTAGAAGTAGTAGTAGTAGTAGTGGTAGTCGTAGTAGAAGTAGTAGTAGTAACGGTCGAGGCGGCACGGGCTCTTAAATACTCGGGACCTTTTCTGACCTTTCTCCCGGGCAGAGAACCAAATGTTTATTTTCTTCGAACTTTCTCCGGGCTAGATGTCATCTATCTATCGAACACCTGCTCAATCCCCTCGCGATTTATCGTTATGAGGGTGAGAGTCGATCCGACGATCGAAATACAACGCGATATATCGCCGTAGTTCGATTTATTTATGTTAACAAACTCTCTCTCCCGGTCTTTTAAATTCCTTTGTACATCTCTTGTTTCTGTTATTTTATTTTAATCGCGATCGGGAAAAAATAATCAAAATATTTATCGAGAGTTTCTTTAGTGTGCTGTTAAATGAACTGGAAGCATTTTTAATAAATTAGACCGACGTAATATTTTAGTCTAATTTATTAGAAGTTTTTTTATTAAATTTATTAAAAGTGACTTCATTTTTCGATTAAATTCTTAATGGTATCTTAATCTGTGTATTTTCCCAACATCTTTTTAAATAAAATCAACTCAGTCTCCGTTCGGGGGGAGGCAATTCGTGCCCCTTACAGTATATATTACAACAAGAAGTGAATGTTTTATTAAATATAACATTCACTTTTTATTGAGAAAATCTAAAATCGATGTCAAACCCATATTCTTATTTCTTTTTTGAAAATGATCCGGTTTGTTAAACACATTTTTCATTTTCCTAGTCGATTTTATCATAAATATGTACTCTTTATATTGAACTCGAAAATTATTCATCCAGTTATATCTAAGGCAAATTGATCTAATCAAATGTCTGTTAACTGGCCGGTTAAATCCTCCAAATGAAAAACATTATTAAGGTTTCACTCGCACAAAAATAGATCTGTTCTAAGGCTACATTCATGTCTACACTTCTTTCCATTCTGAGCGGTTCTTCAGAAATTTGGAATAATCCAATTGCTTAATAGTTTTCAGGTTCAAGTCGGTATAAAAAAGAAAAAAATTATTTTAAATTTTTATCAGTTTTTAACATGTTTGTCAACTGATCTAACATAAAGTTATATAAACTGACTTTAAAAATGCAATAGTTCTTATTATAACTTCATATTAGGAGCTATTTTTTTGGTCAATATGAAGAATATTTTATATAAACTGACTTTAAAATTGTAACAGACTAAACTGAGTACAAAGTATATCTTTACTTCCACAAAATTAAAAAATACAGAAATGTAAGAAATACGTCTTAGTACAAGAACAGACGGTACCAGACTGAGTTAGCCAGGGTAGTTACATAAATATTCTCACCCCACGGGTTCCCCTGCTCTCAGGGTCACGCCCCCATACATCACTGGATGCGGGATTACCACCTAAGATAACATCCTAAGAACACATTTTTCATTTTCCTAGTCGACTTTATCACAAATATGTACTCTTTATGTTGAACTCTAAAATTATTCATTCAGTTATATCTAAGGCAAATTGATCTAATCAAATATCTGTTAACTGGCCGCTTAATTCCTCCAAATGAAAAACATTATTAAGATTTCACTCGCACAAAAATAGATCTGTTCTAAGGCTACAATCATGTCTTCACTTCTTTCCATTCTGAGCGGTTCTTCAGAAATTTGGAATAATCCAATTGCTTAATAGTGATGAGAATATTTATATGATTCCTTAACTTAGATTAAAATTTAAATTTTGAAAGACTTAGTGATTTGTCTGATGGTATTAGATATGCTATTGCTATTTACACTATAACTGCATTATGTCACATTCAATGAATACATACAATACATACACATTTAGTAAAATTTGATTGTGTATTTCTACACCAAAAATCACAAAATGAAAAATAAATTGAGTCATGATATTGCAAGAATGTTGCTTTTAGAATAAAAATTCAGTCTTTTTAGTCTCAATACTGTGTGTTTAGTCACTACCCCATTAAGTATACAGTAGCATATTTATACATATAGTAATTCCTGACTTTGTGAGTTAATTCATTTCTGTGCTTTTAAAGCAAGAACTTGTAAAATGGAATTTATTTCCCATAAATGTAATGCATTTATGGGAAAAAAATTGATGTGAGTTTGTTGTATATTCATTAGGTCTAATACAAATTTGTTTGGCACTCAGGGATTGGTCAGTTGGGATTGTTTGGCAGTTGTTAGATTAAAGGGGAATACATTAGATAATTTGGTAGCAAATTTCATATAGTATGTTGCAAATAGCTCCATACTTTTGTAGTAATGGAAGGATGATGATTAGAATTTTGCTTCACATTTCCTTTGGTGTGACTCCTGCATCAAGTATGACACCAGATTGACAAATAATTGGATAATAGAATATTATTGCACACTATATGTATTGCTTTTGTGATATTCTATGTTTGATTTAAACAAATAATTGATGATTGGCTTTTTAATTCAAAAGTATTCTTATTCAATGTATAATTTTTTTTTTTTATATAATTTTATAAAGAATTCAAAAGTATTCTTATTCAATGTATAATTTTTTTTTTTATATAATTTTATAAAGTTATTTAATCTTAATCAAACATTTATTTTAAAATCTATGTTATTAAAATGTACAAGAGGATTTCAAAAATAATGCACACAAGGTTTTCAAGGAGGAATTTATTTCACAAAATACATTTATAAAACTTCAATGTAATCTGTATTTTGATTTATCACAGTGGCTCAATGTTTAGGCAAATCTTTTATTCTTATGAGGGCACTTTCATTGTTGATGTATCTAATTGCTTGGATCACCTCATCAGACACTACCTGAATGCTACTGAAATATTTTGCATGAAGTGGTTTCTTCAATTTTGGGAACAAGTCAATTTTTGTGGGTTCAAGTTAGGACTGTGTGGTGGGTAGGGAAGGACTTTTCTATTTTTCCTAAATGTCTATTACTATATTTGAAACATGCAGCCTTGTATTATTGTGCAAAATGAGAACACTATCTGTGAGCATGTCTCCCTGCTTTGTTTGGCAAATCTTCAGGCACAAATCATCTTGCAGAAATGTTCTGTAGTGTGGTCCTTTTACAGTGATAATTTTCCAATGCACTACTGTTTTTTGCTATCATTTTTTTTTGTTATAAGCCATAATCATTATCAGTTTAACTTTCAGTTGTTGATAATGGCAATTTTTTGGGGTAAGGAGAATCTACATATTTCCACTGATAGGATTGAGGCTTCAGTTTTGGTTCAAAATCACATATCCATGTTTTATCTATGTTAAAAATTCTCTTCAAAAACTGCATGCCTTCATACTCATATTGCTGTAGCAATTCTGCAATCCTCTTCCAGTCTGATTTCTGTTATTTGCTCAGATAGTGCACAACCCATTTGGCAGCAACTCTTCTCATCTGCAATTTCTTGGGGACTCTGAAAAGTGAAGAGGTTAATATTCTGATTAAGAATATTAACCTCTTCACTTTTCTGATTAATATCTGTTTTATGAGTTTCTTCATTTGATTTGCATCAATTTTCTTCCAACAGTCTTTTGACAATAACTACAGGTTTGTTATCTGTTGATGTTGATGGCTAGCTGCTACTTGAGTTATAATCTTGACCCAACCTTCACAGAAATCAGAAATCTGCTATGACATTGTGCTACAATCCATGATACTATCCTCACCAATTTCAAATAAACTGTTAAGGATTTCAGTAGAATTTTTTCCTCTTAAAAGTTTAATTTTAATGTAGGATTGCTGGTCACTACATGAGATCTGACCTATTTTCTTCTATTTCAGGGCAATGTTTTTCAGAACAGTGATAAGTTAGCCAGAAAACATGGTGCACAGAACTTTTGCACCAAAGTATAGTTGACATCTAGTGGGAAAATCAAAGCAATCACATCATTCTAATGACTGTGCTTTCTCAGTGTATTTATTACTTTTGAAATCTCCTCATGATTATCTATAATATTATTAATCAAACGTGGCTGGCTGGAGTCTTTTTTTCGGACGAACCACTGTACCGATTTCTATAAATAAGGTAACATTAGAAAGGTCTAATTTTCGGATGTCTGCGACAACATATCTTTTTTTATTTGGCCTTTTTTTAGGGCCCTAGGGGCCAAATTTTTTATGACAATATATATCAATAGATGGTGCTAAGTGTCAAAGAAAGGGGTAGCAGATAACTTACCTGCATTACTATTATTGGATTTTTACAGAATTACTTAATGAAAAGAATTATTACTGATTATGATACAGAATACTGTTCAGCTAATCTTAACAGAATTATTACTGATTATGATAAAAGATACTGTTCAGCTAACCTTTTCACATATTATTTAACCTTTTCATTGGATGTTTTATTTTAAAGGAAATTTTATGTTGAATTTGCAGTTAAACCTGTTCTAAATCCATAATTACGATGGTGATATACAGGTAGGCCTCGATTAGTGTGAATAATTGGTTCCACGAATTTCTCGCACTAATCGAAGTATTAACTCTAAGGAAAATATGGTAATTGGTTCTTGCTTTGTGAGATTCTGGCCATTAGCTAACTTCACAATGAATAACTACAATAAACTTAACACTAACTGTTTAAGAAATATTTATTTTCATATTTTACATCATTGTTCATCATCTAAATTAATAACTTACCAG
>AYEL01053607.1:0-34063 GCA_000484575.1 Olivierus martensii
CATAAAGGAAAAGGCAATGGAATATGCACAGAATTTAGGACATGAGGCGTTCCAAGCAAGTTCTGAATGGTTAGACAAATTTAAGAAGTGTAACGGAATCAAAGAAAAAGTTATTTCTGGAGAAAGTGGTAGAGTATCTGTTCATATCTGAGACAGATTGTAGCCAGTGGAAAACTACAATTATAAAACCAATTTTACAGGAGTATCAGCCTGATAATGTTTTTAACATGGAGAAACTGGACTTTTTTTTTTAAATGTTTACCAAATAAGACTAACTTTTAAAGACAATATAAATGTTTACCAAATAAAACTCTAACTTTTAAAGACAATAAATGCTATGGAAGTAAAAATAGCAAGGAACGAATAACTGTTGTCCTTTGTGCCAATATGGTCTAGAAGAGAAAAACTTAAAATTTTGCACAAACTTACAATCCAAACTTCAAGGGAATTTTAATCCAAATGAACCTGATAAACTTGCCAAATTTAACCCTTGAGACACACAATGGAAATTTTAATTCAAAATAATTTAGAATAATTATACAAATTACTAAGCCAATGAGTGGCGCCATCTATTAATTACTAATTAAACAAGAATTTTAATTAATTTACCTGAAGATGAAAAAATCTGCCTCAGCCTGGAATCGAACCAGGGACCTTTGAGCTAACGTCCCAACGTCTGGGACGTTAGCCCCAAAGGTCCCTGGTTCGATCCCAGGCTGAGGCGGATTTTTTCGTCTTCAGGTAAATTAGTTAAAATTCTAGTTTAATTAGTAATTAATAGATGGTACCATTCGTTGGCTTAGTAATTTGTATAATTATTCTAAATTATTTCAAATTAAAATTTCCATTGTCTCTCAAGGGTTAAATTTGGCAAGTTTATCTGGTTCATTTGAATTAAAATTTTGCTTATAGGTAAAAGCAAGAAGCCAAGATGTTTTAAAGGAGTGAAGTCATTAGAAGTTGACTATGAATACAATAAGAAATCATGGATGACAAGTGAGATTTTTGAGAAGTGGTTAATTAATTTTGATAAAAAAAATACAAGACAGAAGAGAAAATTTGTTCTTTCCGTAGACAACTGTCCTGCACATCCTTCTTCTATAACAAAAAAATTAACAAATGTGAACCTGGTATTTTTTCCTCCAAACACAACGTCAAAATTACAACCAATGGATCAAGGCATAATAAAAAATCTTAAAATGCATTATCGAAAACAGATTCTCAAGAAACTAATTTTCGTACTTGAAAACGATCAACCCATTGACAATGTAATTAATCTCAGAGTGTGTATATCAGAATTAGCAAAAGTGTGGCAAAATGACGTAGCGGAAATAATAATACAGAATTGCTTCATAAAAGCCGGCTTCTCTGAAAAGTCTGTTGTGGAAGAAGTTAATGTACTGTCACACATTGAGGAATGTTGGAACCAGTTACAGTCAACAGGCACAATAAATGACAAAATCTCACTTAATGAATATTTAAACGTGGATGAAGATGTTATCGTAGCAGAATATCCGACAGATGATGACATTTTAAGTTCAATAAAAGATAGTGAAAATCAAGATAAAGACAATGAGGCAGATGAAATAGAAGTTCCTAAACCTTCCAAAAAAGAAATAATGGCTGCATTTGAAACGATTCGCCAAGGGTTTCGATTTGCAGAAAATGTGCTCGACAATATTTTTGAGTCGCTCAATAAATGCGAACATTTTTATGAGGAATCTGCATTGAAATTACTTCAGCAGGATATTCGAAATTACTTTACATCTGATAATTAAATACAATATTCTAAATTATTCTAATTTTGTTTAATAAATGCATGTTTTTGTCCATCTTATTTTTCATCTATCTTACATACAGTAGACTTTTAATACATTAATATACTGTATATATATTTTTAAACATTAGAAAAATTTATTTGCATATTTTTTCCCAAAACTTTTTTTCAAATCATTTAAATTGGAGTTTTACAAACCGTGAGTCACCATCGCCGCTGTCAGCGACCGCAAAAAAGGCAATACGCACAAAATATCACTTAACTACTATACTACATTAGAGAAAATTCAGGTTTCTATATAACGAAGTTTCTATATATCAAAATTTTTCTAATACCTTCAATTTCGATATATGGAGGTCTGACTGTATCTGCAAAAAATTACTTTTAATTTAATAATGCAAAAAATATAAAATATCCTTATATAGTTTTTCATTAAGAAGTTGCTAAGAATATAATAGTTGTAACATTATTATTTAAAACTGGAAAAGGATTTTTTTGTAAAAATCAGTCTTAATATTTCATAAATTTGAAATGTATATGAACAAAATTGTTTTATTGCTTTTCTTCTAAAGCCACTGGTTCTTAACTAGTATTGTATGAACTTCCCTTTTCTGCAAAATTATGAAATATATTTATAGACAAATGTCCTGACTGACTTATCAAAGCACAGTCCAAATATCTGGACTTAGAAATATGAAAAAGTTCCTTCTTAGAGAAAGTTTCTTGCTTATAGGTAAAAGCAAGCAGCCAAGATGTTTTAAAGGAAGATCCATGAAAATACATTTTACCCCCTTTCACCTCTTAGAGTCAAATTTCTAAAAGTTCTTTTTAGAGGAACTTTAAATTTCTAAAAGTTCCTCTAAAAAAGAACTTTTAGAAATTTGACTCTAAGAGGTGAAAGGGGATAAAATGTATTTTCGTGGATTCCTTAATATCTCTGATGAGATATCAACTTTGTTTTTGCTTAAAAAGGTTGCCCATATAAATGCTTTAAAACATAATTTAGGATTTTGCCTTAACTCTTAAATTTGGGAATTTAGATTTGGGGTGAATTATAGAAGAACCCTTTGTATCTCCTGTGTAGAGTTATAAAATTCTTTTTTGGAATATAGGTGTCTCTTTAAAATGTGCTTTAATAATTTTTTTTAAATTTCACCCTAAAGGGTTAAAAAGAGGTTTTTTTTATTTGATAGAGGATGTTTTTCCAATAGTCCCTAACAGTTTTTGTAGGCTTATCCATATAAGCCTGAAAATGAAGATAAGAAACTTTAAAAAAATATAAAACCAATCTCAAAAAGAGGACAAAATGCATTAAAGTGAAAATATTTCTTTCTTTAAATTTAAATTGTTCATTGCAATCAAAGGAAAGTTTATTGGAGTCAAAATTCATTTAAAGTAATTAAACACTGTAGTGAAGCACAAATATTAAGCTATATGAAATAAATCCTTTTGATTTTTAAGAATTAATTCCAAAAACTTCTCTTCGATTTAGACTGGTTTATGTAAAACAAAAACAGATCAAAAAACAGTGGTCCATTTCGATGATCTAAATTTGACTTCACTACATCCATCACAGGGATTATTATATATACTTGTATATTGCTATTCATATATTTTATTTATACTATTTACAATTATTATAAAGAGTAGAAAAAAAATTCACTTATAGTGAAACACAAGTTATTCATAATAAGTGTAACTGATGATGACATATAAAATATCACAGATGACATCAATGGGAATCTTCAAGAGTACAGATAGGCCTCAATTAGCGCGAATTCGATTAGTGTGACTTAAAAAATTGATACCGTTATTCGGTTAGTGCAAGAAAAGATTCGATTAGTGCGAGTTGTAAACACAGATCAGTCTTACTAACAAAGCTCCTTTTATGATGTCAATTAACAAATTACCGTTAATTTTCGGTTAGTAAAACCAAAGACTTATAACTATGTTAATACCTAAAACTAATAATTTATTATTTTTTTTTAATTATATTTTTTATTTTTATTTTTTTATTTTTAATTAAATAAAACGTTAGTATGTTAATAACTTAGGACTAGACTTATATCTATATCAGTCACTCATCTAAAGAACTGATAGGACAGAAGGTGTTACTGATCATATCAGACATGTAAAGATGTCATCTAGATATCTCTGTAAGTGCAAATTTGTAAATCTGTATGGCATATACAATGGTTTGGGGGACAGAGAGAGAATATTTTGATTACATTGTCAAAATTTCATGAGAAATTGAGCTAGAAGTGTCAAAATATAATTTTTTATACAAAATTATGCATGATTTATGAATTTATTAAAAATAAATTCAAGTAGAATAATTGTAACAATGTTTTTGTCTGCAATATATTAAAATACATTTAAAAGCTTTAGAACATTCAACTTCAATATTCAATGATATATTCTTACCTTTAAAAATCCCCAAGCTATTTTATGCCATCCACCTTGATTTTCAAGTTTTTTTAACCATTTGTTACTAAAATTTGATTCTGGACTAATAAAATCAATTACCTAAATAACAAATTGCAAAATAAAATAAAAATCAAATCAAATGAAAATAGTTATTTTCATTATTTTTATTTACTTATAAATTTATCAGTTAAATTTATAAATAAATAATAAAAATTACAAGTTCACTTAAATACAATGTTTAAAAGCATTATTTTCCTTTTATTTATTATTATTATTTTCTTAATTTATTCACGGATCGTAAGCAAAATGAGAAAAGAGAACAGGGTCTATGCTGCTCTTAACAAAATCGTTTCTCCAGACACTATTTGATGTCAGTGAGCAAATGTCGCTTCTGATTAGTTGTTCCATTAGAGAGCCAATTTCCTTGTTTTAAGTCAATGTTGCAGTACTTTTAAAGAGACTATTTAGTCAGAGACAACTTTTACTCTCTTAAAAATTCTCTCTGCATAGTGATAGACTTATCCTCTTGGACGAGACAATCAACATTTAGATGTTTTGAAAGAAGAAGAAATATGTAATTTCAATCGGAATAGAATATTTAAAGGCCATTAAAATATTTAGTGTGTTTTGGGTGATGTATTTTTTGAAAAAAATTTATTTTTAATTAGAAAAAAAAAGGGAAATTGTGGCATTGTAAGGGATTTGCTTCAAATTTACACATATTGGATAAAAGGCACTTTTTTCAGTTTGAAATACATTGGCATTGTAGTTTTTCTCAAGTAGAGGATAACTGAAGATATAATTGTGATTGATAGATAATTATATATTAACATGTTTTTGTTTAAGCTATTATTCATCATTTAGGACATTGCCGCATATTCCCATTTTCTGAACATCTTTGAACAATAAACAAAAATTCATACAGAATTCTATGCATTAAATGTATAATATTTATTTTACTATCTTATTTTTCCAATTTAATATCAGTATTTAAAATTTGTTAACAATTGTGTCATCAATAATTTAAAATATTTTATGTTTAAGTAAAATTTTACTTTGACTGATGCCACTTGTCAATGTAAATTAATGTTGTGTTCACAATGTATACAAAAGTTTTGATATGCTGAAATGTTCATGTTTTTGTTAATATTTGTAATTATAAATAATCAACTAGTGGAATCAATTAAAGATATAAAAAGTAACACACACAATCTAAACTATTGAGTGAATGACAGCATTCAAAGTAAAATCTTATCTCAGTGGCATTATTTGACTACAAACACTGATATTATTTGCTTTAAATTCAAAATATTTGCTACTTTTTCATTCGTTTTTAGTGAATGTTTCTTTTAATTTAATAAAACATCATATTAATATCAAATCTTTGTTGTGCATTTACTGACAATCAGTCATTTCACATTTCTCTCAATGACTACCTCAATACATTCACTAAGATATTCTCCAAAATAGAGTAACTTATTTCTCCAATTCACTTATCAAAGCTTATATTTGTTGCGTGATGTAATTAGATAAATAATCAATCAGATAAATCATCTGATTGATTAGATAAATAATTATCATCTGTTTACCGCCATTTTCTTCAAATACTGAGTTTGCGCAGTGCTGGTGAAATGCAATGTAACGAGTAATTTCATTGGTTGGAATGAGATTGATGTTATGTGTATACAAATTCTAAGCATCATGGGAAAATGATGATGTTTCCTAAGAGAGAATGACTGGACCATCGCATAAAACAGTGCTTCTCAAACTATTGGTTGCGACCCCAAATAGGGTCGCATAAATTAAATTCAAACACTTGAATTTCAGTTTATATGTAATTTCACAAACGCCCAATATTTAACGTATGACAGCATATGAATTTTCAGTGTAGTTGGTTGATTGTGTTCATCTTAATAAGTGTGTAAATGATTTATGTACTTGTATGTTTTATTTCATATTTAATACCTGGGGTCGCGAAAAATTTCGTAATGAAAGGTGGGGGTCATGAATGAAAAAAGTTTGAGAAGTGCTGGCTTAAAACATAATAATCTCTCTACTGTCTCTGTGGAAAGATTGTCTTTTCACAGAGACAAAAACTTGTCTCTGTGGAGAGACTGAGACCAGATAGACACCCAGATTTCTTCTCAAGAGAGAGAAATTAGATTTATGATAGATTGATCCATAGTCAATCATGGAGAAATGAAGCAATTGAGGAACAATAATTACAGTCTAATGAATTTTATATAGGTTTAGATGTAACTATAAATTAATTTTATATTATTAAATGGTAAATTGAAAAATTAAAATTAATTTATTTTTACATTTAAGCCTGTAGATTCCCTGAGCACAGGTTCATTTTGTGTGCATCTGTGTGTACATATACAGGCATACTTCGCTAATATGGTGCTTCTCGGTTATATTTCATATTTTTATTTTAAATCTTAAAATGAAAATTATCTGCAAAATAATATTTGGAATAGGTAAATAAAGCATAAATTAATACACAGATAGATTGGACCCAAAATCAAATTTGTCATGGTGATACACGAATCCTTCAAAATGCAGCCATCTAACCAAATTTTTTAGACTTAATGTTGTTGTGCACTCAATGAATAATAGTGTAAATATGTTTTTAGGCATTTATATATATTAGCAAGTGAAAAAAGGTTGTGATTCACTTTACAGCAAAATAATGAGGTATGTCTGCATATAACTATAATTTTTAATAAAGATATATTAGTCATTGCATGCATATTTTCATTGTTAGTTTTAACATTATGTTGCCTCTTAAACTTAATCGAATACTGTATATTTATAATTAAGTTCTCGACAACCCAAAAAAAACACCATTGCTGAAAACTATTGATTTGCCCAGACTATCAATGGTATGTGGATCACACTTTAAGCTAATATATATTGTAAATAATTTTCAATTTTGTTTCCAAATATAAGTAGTACTCATTTGATGATTTCTTAAGTTTACAAGTTCTTTTTTTTTTTAAGTATAAAGTATTAAAAAAGTTGAAATATGAATATTAATTACAATAAATACTAAGTATTCATAAAAATAACGTTTTCAAACATGTGGCTATACAATAAAATATGATTTGGTTTGTAGCAGATGATGGTGTATCTGATGCAAAATGGCAGATTGAGAAGCAGAAATAGTACTCCCTCTGACCACAATAGTTTTATGGACACATTATGTAAATAACTTTTATTCTCAGATTGTGTCAAGATAGTAGTTCATTATAAAAATTCATCTACTTACCTGTCAACAACAACAATAATAATAATAATAATAAATAAAACTTCTCTAGCATTTGTACGACATAAATAATTTATTTATTATAATTTGCTTGATTTTAAAGACCATGTTTTATCTCTCTAGATAAATAAATAAATTTTTTAATCAAACTATTGATTTTGTTGACTTTTTATTTAATTTTAACATGGTCAAATTTCATTGTTAAGAATGGAATCTGTGTTTAATAATGAATGATGGAATCTGTGGAAAAATTTCATTTTATGAGTGCACTCCAAGAATGAATTAACTCATAGTCAGGAACTATCTGAAATTTTCTCATTTGATTTAAAATATATAATCATTGAGTTCATTGCTAAAATAAATTCAATGCAAACTTATTAAAGAACTGGTTTGAGAATACTTAAAAGTTTTATTAATAAATCAGTGCTGCTGAAATAAAGTATTAGTGCACAATGAAGATAACACAATGATTGACATGAAAATAATCATGTTAACTAGTATATTGAAATAATTTATTTAATATTATCAGGTGCTTAATGTATTTGAAAACTTTGCATTCAAAAATCCAAAAATACTTTTGCATTTTAACAAAATGAATTTAGTTTTGCATTACTATCATAGAAACATTTTATTTATACAGATAATCCTTGACTTACGACCACTGTCATCCTACTTATGATTGCAGTGTCATTAATAAATTCTGTTATTGGTCAGTACAACTGACCTGGGTTTAATTCTCTGACTCAACGGTCAATATATGGAAAGCATTCTTTTTTTGTGTCTGATTCTTGTTCTTTGTGTTTATTTAGATAATATATACTGTCCTAGAAAACATTAGTAATGAGAAATCCATAAATTTTGGGATTTCTAACTAACGATGATGGATTCAAAATTTGTGAAATTGAACTCTGTCATAACTCAAGGACTATTTGTATTTTTGATCTTTGTCAAATTGTCTTTATTGATTTTTGGAAAAACTTAAATATATTAGTATAAGTCTGAATTAAATCTTCTGCTACTGTTACTAATGCACATAAATAAAATGGATAAAATCACTACACAGGAATAAGTTCAGAATGTATTTATTAAAATAAAATTTAAAAATGTTTTTGATTTTAAAAAGATATTGTGTAAAGATCCAATAATAACTTACAGAATCTTCAGAATATGTTTTTTTAATTTGAAATTTATAACTTATTTGATTTTCTATTTATGTAAAATTGGAATGTAACTGAAGAGAGTTTTGTTTTGTAAAACCAAAAATGTTTTTAAATTTTATTTAGTAAATGTGTTTTGAACTTTCTTCCTATAATAGTGCTTTTATTTATGTGCATTAATTTAAATATAATTTGCAGTTATTAATTTACATATATATATAATTCAAACAATTTTCTTTCAATATTAAATATATTTTAAATATTCAAATTGTTTGATTTTAGAAAAAGTAAAAGGTATTTATTTTAAAGACTACTAAAAAATAATTATCTTATTGAATTAGGGTTCCGGTGTAATAAAAGCAGGCTTTGCTGGTGATCAGGTTCCAAAATGTCATTTTCCAAATTAGTAAGTTTTTCCTATAATTTTATATTAAGATATATAAATTTTATTTTTACATATGCTTCCTTGTTAACAAAGGTAAAATTTTGATTCTAAGTTGTTTTTATATTTATTGTATTTACTCATGTATAAGTAGATCCCCATACTTTCAAGTGTTGAAACAATATACATTGATTATTTGATATTATCATTGATATAAATTGATAGTTTCTTTTATAATTTTAAAAATTTTCCAAATAATTCTCATTCATTTTTCTCTCTATAACCCTGATGAATAGTGCAAAATCGGCGACAATATCTAGGTGTTCAAACGCATCAATCGCCCCTTCCAGGTTTTCAATCAGCTGAGCCAGGTTTTTTGCATCAGTTTACTATTGGAATAAATAAGATTACTTTGACAAAACAACAGATTTAAGAAACAATATTGAAGTATCATAATGCAACACAAAGAAAAAACTGAAAAGAGAGCAGGATGTGATCTTGTCATATCATATCCAGTTGCATTTCTCTACAGTACAATTTTATTTAAAGTGTTTGTTCAGCAGAAAATATCAAAGAAATATTAAAAGTTTTTATCATTTCAATTGTCAATAAAAATATTTGACAAAATTTAAATGATAAAAATCAGAATCAAAATGCAATGGAAATTTTGTTGCAACTGATAGAAGTGAAAGCTGACTGGCATATGTGTGCTCATAACTATCAGAAGTACAAATCTAATGTCCAGAATAACTAATCTTATTTTCTAAATGATTAGAACCATCTGAGAATGATCTTGCTGCATTTGTCAATCAAAGGTTGCTTTATTTTCATTTAATATTAACTGACAGTAGAGTATCCCTAATCCAACACATGTGGTTTGGGGGCTTGTCAGATTTTAGAGATTTGTTGGATTATTGGATGTTCAATGAAAAAAATGGAATTGCACAAACGAATATGCTCCGTTTATTAAGACTTTCTTGTCACTGCTCTTGTTGTTTTAATCTTTCACAAACCCCTCAATTTTATCCTGATTTTTTCAATATCATAAATGATGGCTTGCCCAATACCATAAAACAAAGCCAAATCACTAAACTTTTCTCCCAAGTCAAGTTTCTTAATTATACGAAGCCAAATCACTAAACTTTTCTCCCAAATCAAGTTTCTTAATTATTTCTGCTTTTTCGATCACAGTCAATGTTTTGTGTTTTTGTTTTTCCTTTTTCAGATTTGTGACATTATATAAAGATAAATAACAAACACTGATACAGTTAAAACACTATTTTACAATAATCACTGTATTGAATTAAAAATTAGTCCAACTATAAGCCTGAGAAATGAATGAATAGTGACTGACAATTTGTTTACATCAGTTTCATTTTTTTGCACATCGACAGTTTGTGACATGAAAATTTCACGTGGGCAGCACGATGGTTTGCAGTGTGTCAGACATGAAAATTTCACGTGGGCAGCACGATGGTTTGCAGTGTGTCAGACTACAGAGACTCAATTGTATATACATTAGCAGAATTATGTTTACTCATTAAAAAAGATTAATCTACACATTCTGAAGTTTTGTAAAGCACCCAGTAAATTAATATATTTAAATATGACCATAAACATACATTTGAATATTTTTAATAATATAACTGAGAGAAAATAGGCATTTTTATAAATAAATATAATACATCCATCTGCTACTATAGGATGTACTACTAAAATGCAAAGAGAACAAAGCCCAATTAATTTATATATTTTCACTCACATACATTATCCAATATTTAAATATCTACAAAAATATTAATTTATATACAATCATAATATCCACATATTTTTATAAAAAAAAGTCAAAAGAATTAATAAGATGGTCTTTGTTAAGAATAAATATGGTGGATTGCATGGATGGTGTGAAAATGCAATGCAGAATGTGGTGTGACTGAGTAGTGAATCTTATGATCTTACAAAAAATTTTCTTATTTTTGACAACCCCATATAAAAGCCAAATCTTTTAAGAATTTTTTCTAATAAAAATTCCTTGGCTTATACATAAGTATATATGGTATGTAAAAATAAAAATACTTAAATGTAAAAATTTTGAATTATCTGAGATATCTATTTAAGTAAAGAAGGAATAGATTCCTCAGTTATGAAAAATATTAAATGGAAATAACTGATTTCAGTTATTGATTTTTATGATAATTTGTAAATTATTTTTAAATAAGCATTTTTATTAAAAAATATTTATTGAATATAATGTATGTATAAAAGCATACAGCTTTTATATATACATTATACTATATATCAGTGCTTCTTAAAGTGTGGGTTGTGACCCCATATGGGATTGTGTAACAAAATTTGGGATCACAGAAATTTTATCAAATGTTTTAATTTATAGTAGAAATAAACCAAGCACTATGTAGCAGAAGATAGCAGTTATATATGTCTTATTTTGGTTTTAATTTGTATTCCTGGTTTATATACCTCTATACACAGGATCGCGAAAAAATATTTTCTCGGGTAAAAGGGGTCGCCATGTGGAAAAGTTTGAGAAGCGCTGCTATATATCATTATATATATAGTTTTTACTAAATGTTAAATATAAAACTTATAAAAGTATTTGGTAATTTGAAACAGTAACTATTAAATTGTTTACAACTAGAATTTCAAAATTTTTTATTTTTAAAACTCAAATTATTATGAAAAATATTTAAATAACATTAGGTTAAAATTTGCTTTTGCTATTGCTAAATGTGATTCACTTTATAAAAGAAAAGCTTTATAAGTAGATATTTAATCAGTTTGTTTATTCTTGTTAACAACAACAAAAATTTTACCAATTTTATTAACTCAAACTATTTTTTTTCCTTTTTTCTCTCCTTAGGAAAGAAAGTAATTTGAGTTATCTATATCTATATATATATATTATAAATCTGAAATGTCTTAGAGTATATGTGAGCTTATAACTTGAGAACGGCTGAATGGATTTTTATGAAACAACTTTTGTTTGTTAGAGGATTCCAAAATTGAAAATTTTTTCAGCAATTGGAAACTATATGATAAAAGGACCATATCCTGAAAATTTCAACCTTAAAAATAACGAAAATATCGCAATTTATTAAAATATGTAAATTTTTAATAAAATTATAAAAAAATGCTGCGACGGGAGATATTTGACGCTCGTTTCGCGAAAGAGTTAAATGAAGCTAATAGATGATGAGTACAAGTATTCTTCAAGTTACAAAAATTCATACTTATTAAAACTGAAATTTCATTTCAAATTTCAGAAAATTTCAAAAACTATTCAAGAATTTTAAACATTATGATAACAGAATACTCTAGCAACCAATATAATATAAAATTATACAATTATATTTCTATTTCAAAATTCCAATGATTACAATAAAAAAAAAATCTCATTTTATAATTGGAACTTTTTATTCAAATCTGTGAAATAAGAAACTTCTAATTGGTTTAATTGTGTAAAATATTACAAAATACAGTATATAAAGTTATTTCAGTACTTTTGGGGCTAAACAGCAGCAATATATGAATTACAAACAAAACATACATATGAATTAAATTTGTAACTCAAGAAGCATTTGTATTTATGAGCTTTTAATGTTTGTGGAGAAAAGAATGAGGATGAAACCAATGAAAATACCATATATGCAATGGATGAATGTGAGCATAGGAAGCAATCAGATGAGAAGAGTTGAGTGTGCAACTGAATAAGAGCACTTGCATAGAAGAGATCACAGCTGAGATATTGAAGTACGGATGGAAATGTATTGTAGAGTGGATGTGGAAACTATGTAAGCTGTGTTGAAAAATGATGTGCTTCTAAGTGACTGGACTAAGTCTGTGATTCCCCATTTGAAGAGGAATGATAAGAAGAGATAAATGTAAGAATTATGGGGTCTGCTAAGTGTGGTTACAAAAATATTTGGTAAGATTATGATTGAAGAAAGTGACTAATAAAAAGAATACAGATTTGAAGTGTAGCTTCAGAAGTAAAAGATGTATGAATCCGATTTTCTCAATGCATATGATTGTAGAGAATTATTTCTGTTTGAAGAAGGTATTCTGTTCATTTGTGGATTTTGAGAAGGTTTATGATAAAGAAAATAGAAGTAATGTGTAAAGTGCTGAATGAATAAGGTACAAATGAATGGCTATTTAAGGCTGAAAGAACAATTTATGCTAACAGTTGAGCAAGCATGAGAATGAATAAAAAAAGGATATCAAAATGGTTTGTAACTGAAGGTGCGAGACAAGAGTGTCTAATGTTTCCATGGTTGTTTAACATATACATAAACGTATCTGAGGGAACTAGTGTAAGAGAATTGGATAAGGTGATAGATGATGAGTTTATGTGCTGCTGTTGTGTTTACTGATAATCTATCCTAGTCTTTGAGAATGCTTGCCAAAACTAAATAAGATTTATGAGAAGAACCAGATGTAATAAAGATTAAATGTGCTTGTGTTTGAGAGGAGTAAAAACTATACAATGCTTACAGAAACCTGACAAAGTATTAATAGCTGATTTGAGAGATGTGTCAATCAACTTGTTGCAGATCCATTAATAAAGTTAGCAGAAATATTACTAACCTTTGTTCTTGCTACATCTTTATGCCAAAAATGGAAGCAGAACTTAAAAAGTAACAACAATATTAAAAATAAAATTTTTAAATATTAATTAATAGTTTAATTATTATTCAAATTTACTTTGTATGAAGTGCATATTCTATCAATCAGTAATTTAGCAACTTTTATATAAATCTCTGAAAATTCTATATTTTTTTATAATACTAAAATATTTTTATTATAGTTTTCTAAAGATGATTCTTATTTCTATGCAGTATTTGTAAAGGATATTGTTGTTTCGGTTTAAAAGAAAAGAAAGATATTGTTGTGAATCACAAAAAGAAAATAGCTTATTATCTGGAGGAGAGAGGATGGCTGTGATGCGGGCAGCCATGTTGGAAGAAGTGAAGTAATCTCGTAACCGAATTCTTATGAAGAAGAAAAAACTAAAACAACGTATTTTGAACTATTTTATTTTCTGTATTAAATAATTAAATTCCTTTAATTCCTTAATAAAATAAGGTTCCTTTAATTATTTAATACAGAAAATAAGGTTGCTGAAAACTTTAAGTATCATTTTTAGCATTAGTCAAGGAGATGAACGTAAAAATGTAAATAAGCAGGATCGTATAAATATCCTCAACTACTGTGTTCAGAAGTTCTGGTAGTGCTGATTGTCATCTGTTGTTGGTGGTTGTTCTATGTGTAAGTGGCTGTCAACATGGTGTCAAGTCTTGAACTGTCGACCTTAGTTCTTGCTACATGTGTTTTTGGACTGTGAACTTTGTACTGTGTCATCAGTATATTCTACATACTGTAAACGTTTTGTATTATCAGCATAAGTGTGTTTATGTTTACTAGAACTGCTTCATTTTTTCTAATACTACATTGATAATTTTTACACTGTTTGTTAACAGGTTACTAATAAAAGTTATAGTTCTATGGATGCTGGTTATTTGTTTCTTGATTGGCTCATTCAATCTCAGTTCAAGATTGAAATTACAATGGAAGTAAGGGCAAAGTTGATGGCAGAAGGAGGTCCAAACTCTGGAGAGGCATTGGGGGTAACCCAGAACATCTCATATTGATTGTAAAGAATACAGTAAATCAATAAAATATAAAGTACAAAAGTAATTTGGTAATTGTTTCTCTCTGAAAGATAAAAGATTTCTAATTTTTTTTTTTTTTTCAGATTAGTCAAGAATTTATAATATAGATGGATTCTTGGTATCTGGTGAGCAACTGATTACACATATATCTCTATGCAATCACCAGGAGGTGATGAAATGGAAAAATTTTGAAATCTTTTCATTAAATGTGCAAACATTAGCTGATACTGATTTAAAAATTAGAAATATCAAATATTTCTAAATAAACTCTTATTGCAATCTTTTCATTCATATAGTTAAGTTATTATAGATTTATTTAACATGTTTACACAAATATTTCATTCAGTTATTGAGAAAAATTCTATAGAAACCAAAATAAATCTAAAAAAATTGCAGAGCTGATGAAGAATAGACACTATTATGATTATTCTGAATGTCTTATTTTTATAAAATGTAGATAAAGGATTACAAACCATATACAATATAATAAAATTGAGATTGCTGAGAATAAAAATACAAATAAAAATTAAATTTAAGATTGAAGTTTTATTTTATAAGAACAAAAAGAAAATGAATTTAAACTTCAATTTCTTTATCATTAATTTGCATACATTTTATTTCCAGAAAAATTTAGAATTTGCAAAGTTAATGAAGAAGGATTATTATATAATTTGTGGTCAATATTTTTTCTTGAATTAACAATTGCTTTTAAAAAATTTTCATCTTTATAGCATGTTGTTTTTGCATATATAGCATTGTAAATTTGTGTTATTCTTTTATAACTTTTATTTTAGTTTGCTCAACTAAAGCTGTTATTGTCTCTGATGAATTTTATTCATTGGCTGTTACTGAAATCTTCTACAATGACTCATATATTGCTTGGAAATTAGCTTGACTGAAGTGCAGGTTTTGCTATTTCTGGTATAAAATAGTTGAGAATTTGCTATTACACAATTTTCTTCTGGCAGCTTTATAATTAGAATTGTATTTATTTTGAATTTTATTTGATGATCCGGAACCATTTTCTTTTTTACTCTAAAAAATATAAAAAAATTATATTAGAAAACAAAAATACACACACACACAGGGTAAGAATTTAAAAAAGGTATGCATATAGTTGAAGAGTTAGCTACAATCTAAAAAACAGCAACTCTGAAAAGAATTAATTGCTTATTTTAAAATATGTTCCCTAAAAATTTTTTTAAAAACAAGCTAGAAAGTTTCATTATTATACATTTATTAATTTTGAAACAATTTTTTATAAAATCATATGCAAATGTAATATTACCCCTCTCTAATATGCACATCTTTCATGTATATCTAGTATAAAATGTCTTAAAAATTATTAAAACATTAAATATTTAATTATGAATTTACTTGACAATATAAAATTCATATATTAAATATTTTAATAGAAAAATATAATAAATTACATTGCTGTACCACAACAGTAGTTGTGGTACAGCAAGTGAACTTTAGATTAATAAATATTTGATTATTTAAAGAAATAAACAGTAAAAGAAATATTTAATTTCTTTCTCACTAAATTGATATATTTGTTCTGAAATAACACTTTTATTTAAATCAAACTGATAACTAACTCACAGCTGGTATCTATTTAATATTAGCATATGATTTTGTTTTAGCCAATATAATTATAAATTTGCCAAACAAATTCTTTACGAAATTAGTATATTTCTACATTAAGTACATTTCAGATCAGTCTTAGAGTTTAAATAATTATGATACTGGTTTTAGATATAAATATTATATATTTATATTTAGAACCAATTTCACAATTCATACAATAAAGCAATTATGTGAGGAAGCCAATATATGTACATCAAGCTGCTAAATAAATTACCATATGATATATGAATCTGTAAATTTTAAATTAATAAACAACAATAAAATATCTGTATTTTTCAACAAGATCTGTCTATATATTACATTTTTTTGTCAGGATCAGAATGGGTAATAAATGTGTTTATTTTTTTTTCATTTTTCTTTATAAATCAGAGAAATTAATATATGCAAGAGAATAAAATAAAAGAGTTCGAAATTGATAAACCTTTTGATTTATCACAAATAAGATTAAAATCATCTTGTCATTTTTAAAACCCTTAAACAATCTGAATGAAGAATAATCATGTCCTATAATTATTATTATACATTTAAGTATAAAAAAATAATATACAAGTCTATAAGCAGGCAATCTAAACAAAAACTATTATAACAACATTTTCAGCCTTCTGGCCCTCTTCAGTTGTTAACAAATTAAAATCCAAATTGTTTTTTATAGGCTTGTTGTGTATTGTTTTGAACTTATAAAGCAGAGTAGTAAGGATTTGCTATAATACATTCATGTATAACAAAAAGTATAGAATAAGAAAGTAATATTTAAAAGATTTATAAAGTATAATAAGAATATAGCTTTATCTACATTATTATTATCTAATCAATGAAGTATTAATGCATAAAACCATCAGATTAAATACAGTATATTTTGCTTAATTGGGACACGTTGGGACTAAGCCATTTTGGCCCAATTAAGCAGCTGTCCCAATTAAATGAAATAATAAATTCTAAAATAAAATACATAATTTGTAGATAAATAATAGGTAAAAATAATAATAATTAGGTACCTACTTTAATGCTTTATTAAAATAGATATCTAATTACTAGCTTTTTACCGATCTCCTCTGACTTCATCTTCAACACTGGGCTACTGATATTCACATCTCTCCCTCTAACTATAGAAAATCATTGCTCTAATGCTTCTTCGACTTTTGGATCCTTTCTGCCACACTTTCATTTGGATGTTCCCAGAATTTCTTTATGCAATGCTCACTCATCATGCAGTTGATTTTCTTGTTATAGGAGATGCACTATGGTAGATTTTGGTTTATTTCAGCGAGTCTAGATGACTTCTAGATGACTGGTTGGCTTTTAATTTTATCCAGCAAAGCAATTTTACTTGAATGTATAAAATCCTTTCTTGACATCTTGGCAAAGATTTAAAAATTTTAAATGTGCAAAATCATTTCTTAGCATCTTGGCAAAGATTTAAAAATTTTAAATAAAATCAACACTGTAAATGATCGCTAGGTACAGTAACAGTAGACTCTTAACTAGACGAACACTTGCCAACTCACGACGCTAGATAACTGATTCTCATCACGCTAGTGTTGCCGAATACAATATTGTTATGTATTATTTATCAACGATGATATTTACTTATAATTTTACTAAAGGCTATGTATTATTTATCAATGATGATATTTACTTATAATTTTACTAAAGATATATTATTTATCAACGATGATATTTACTTATAATTTTACTAATTGTTATGCATTATTTATCAACGATGATATTTATTTATAATTTTACTAAAGAATGGAATAGTGCAGCAACAATGTGTTGACGATGTATATTAGAACGCAAAGAAACGACCCACTTCATTGTGTTAGTCTGTATTGTCTTGTAGAAAGGTTTAACCTGAAATTTATTGAATTAATAATCCAGCAAAAATATTCGGATTACGGTTAATTAATTAATAAATTATAATTATAGGAAATACTGTCCTGCAATTTGACAGTTTCTCAATTCGACATTACTTTGGTGACGGATTAGCGTCGAATTGTGAGACACCACTGTATTTATTTAACTCTTTTTTGTTATTTGATTTTTTATTTCCAAGCTATAAAATGCCAAGCAATTTTGAATTTAAGCCTAGTAAATATACAAATCATTGTGGCTTTTATTTGTTTAAAATTTATAAAATATTTGTAAATTTATTTTTTTAAGTTTTGATTTTGATAAATTATGTATAAAAATTAAACAGATTTTTCTAGAAGTTAATATTCAATTTTTTTTTTCAAATTTATCTATTTAATATGCACAAATTATTAATATTAATATTATCTTAAAGGATTATATTAATAATGTATAAATAAACTTCCACTTGTATTAATGGTATAACAAAATATAAATAAATAAGCCTTATTTCAAAGTGGAAAAAAGAGATATAATTTATTATGGAAGTACTTTCGACTTCATTAAGTCATTGTCAGCCATACATAATATTTATAATTCAAATACATTGTTTTTGGAATACTTTTTGAAAGGTATTCGAATTATAAATTTTATGTATGGCTGATGATGACTTAATGAAGTCTAAAGTACTTCCATAATAAATTATCTCTCTTTTTCCACTTTGAAATAAGGCTTATTTATTTATTGTTATAGGATTATATTATTTAGGCTTAGCATTTTCCAAAACATTGGCAAAATGTTATCAAATAATAAATTTTCACATGAGTAAGAAAATATGTTGGTAATTATATAAATGATTGTGGTCATTTAAAATAATATGCTATCATTGCTTTACTGTCTTCATGCACTGCAAATTTTTTGTCAATGGCAATAGCAGGCCCTTTGAACTCTCCTTTAATCTTCCAGTTGATCCCACCATGGATATTGGTGAGAACATTCCCATGGCAAGCCATCATGGGAAGCTCTAAATTTTTTGTTTTACTAATCTGGATGACCTTTCCCCAAATAATCCAGATTAATAAAGATTTATTGTATTTGGTTATTATTGATTATTAATCACTATATTTGATGACAGCGTTGGAAGTCAGTATTGAGTTTATGGGAACAATGTATTACCAACTTTTGTGATAGTATTAATGCACACAGAACAGTTAATTTCAATGTAAAAGGTAACAGCATCAGTAAGAACGATGTTTATTTTTATGCAATAATTCCTCTGGTTTCAGTTTTCAATTTCGAATATACATTCGATGGAATTTGCTTCATTTGATGGCTGATCATGCAGCCTTTCGAGAACGATTTAAAATTACAACTCTCTGCCAATTTAGAACATAGTTAGAATTGATTGGAATGTGCAGAACATCATTGTGCATCTGATCATCATATATATTATAGGCACGCAGATAATTTACCACATGTTAATATTATAATTTTATTCAAAACTTAAATGAAAATTTTGACTAATAACTATATTTTATGGCAATTTACTGTAACATCATATAATTTAGTGGACTTTATCATCAGCATAGGGATATAAATGAACTTTAGCTCTCCCATAGACTCACTACTGACTTCTGATGTCATCAAGTGTAGTAAGTGTGTTTGTTTGATATATATCCATAGTGGCCAAATTGCAAGTCATATTCAGTTGTTTGGTATCTTCAGCTCCATACCATGAAAGTCAATAGTTAATATGGAGAAAATATTTAATTTTAAAATATATATATTTATAATTTGTTCATTTATTGTTTTAAAAACAGCATTTATCTAAATAAAATAAGTGCATGTGAAATATATAATAAATTTCATTGGCTAGAAGAAAGATTTTGTTGAAGAATAGATCCATCTATTGTTTTTGAAAACCAATCTCTGTTTTAAATAAAAACATTTAATATAACTATCAATTTTTATTTTTTATATCTTTCAAAGGGAATCAATTTTTAACTTTCTATGAAAGATTTACTCTAGCAAGAGAAATAATAACAGCTTAAATTCATGATTACAACTTCACATAAACCATTCCTTGAATAGTGAAATTCTTATAAAAAGCTTGTTTAAATTCATAACCATTAAGAATATATAAAAATTTTACATAAAAATATTTTCATAAAGGTGGTGAATATCAAGGAAAATGGATTTTGTTTATGTTTACATATTGTAGCACCACTGTTATATATGCACAAATGTGCTGGGAATGGTAACAGAATTGCACAATGCAGCTGCTATGCTACCAAAGGAAAAATGATTTCCAGAACAACATAAATGTGGAATTTACAAATTGAAGTAGAATATTATCTTAATTCTTTTATGACATAACTTTGAAAAAAATGCAACCCAAAACAATGCAAAGAGAGGTCTACATAATATCTATGTTTAGATATAGATATTATGTAGGTAACTATTATAATTGATAAAAAGTACTTATTCTATTTTTGGAAAAATATCTTCTATATTGTAGGATTGATAAATAAAAATATTTCAGCGTGGAAGAAATCTATTGATTATAAGTATGTCTTTTCTATTATTCTTTCATCTTTTGCAATCCTTTATAAAAAAATAATTGGTTTGCAAAATATCTGTGTATTAAAAATTGGCCTCAATATGAAATAGTTTGTTCATTCTTGTTCTAGATAATAAAAGATTAAATCATCCAAGAATTTATTGTTAATTTCAGTCATAATATAAAGTTGTTAAATAATTGAAATAATCGTTTGCATTTTTTAAATATTTAGTATTGGCCGACCAAAACATATACGAGTAATGGCAGGAGCACTTGAAGGAGATATTTTTGTTGGACCTAAAGCAGAGGTGATGATTTTTTTAATATTTTTTCCTTTAAAAACTTTATTCTTATATAGTATTTATATTTATCTTTATCTTATATTTTGATATTCTTAATTAATTTTGACTTCTATGAAGTAAATTATACAGCTACGATATATTTTACTTCCTCATAGACTTGTTTTATAAATGTCATTTTTTCTGTTAATACTTAAATTTAAAAAATATATATATACAAGAATTTTTTTGAAATGCAAATTTTATAGATTATATTATCTATCCTGTCAGAGGGTCACATAGTAAAGCATTCATTTACCATCTTGGAGGATCAAGGTTCAAAGCTAGGACCCATACCTCCAATTTTTCAGGAGGAGTCCAGAAGGCCCAGCCCATTGAATCCCATCCTTCAGCCTTCCAGTTGAAGGATGGGGTTCCATGGTGAGTCCTTCCAGAGACCCACTATGGATATTGGCCAAACTATGGTGAATTCAAAAAGTGGCTGCTTCCAAGTACAGAATATTCCAAAATGTGATATAGTGGCTTAACTAACCTAATGTAATCTAACCATTACCTAGTCACTAAAAATTTAAATATTTTAAATTTGAATAAAGACTACAAATATATCAATAAATATAGAATGTTAAAATATATATTTTTTACCTATATTTAGAAATAGTTTACCATCATCATCTCAATATGAAAAATAGAATATGACTGAACCAATCTTGTTTGGATTCTGTTTTTATACAGCTTTATCCTATTGTTCAGAATGCATTTTATTCTGTTGGCATCTTCTCTATAATTTCTAAAATGTTTTATTAATAAGAAATAATCTATAACATTGATTTCATTATTAATAAAAAATACACTGCAACTGTTTAACCAAACACCTATAACCAAAAAGAGGTTTTTTGAGATAAGATGATTTGAAATTCATTTTCATCTACAATGAACCAAAGGTTATATTTTTGTTTTTAATTAATGGCAGTCACATCACAATATCTCTTTTTATTTTTTTTATTACATTTTAAAAATATATTATGAGGAAAAATTGAATTGATCTATACATTTTGAATCTGAAAATATATAAAAATGGAATCCAAATAATAATCAATTTTGTTTAATGCATCTGTTTTCCTATTGAAAAAATGGTCAGTACCTCTGTTGAAGAAATATTTTAGACAGCTTTTGAGCCTTGCAATTATTAAAATTAAGTCTAACACAGGGTCATTCAACCTGTGGACTGCATGCGATTCAACATAAAATCGTAAACTTCCTTAAAATATTGAGGTTTTTATGTACTTAATGAAGTTAATGATGTTTTTATTATTTAAATATCTATCTACATTTTCTAAAATATTTTTTATTTCGGTGATTAAAACTTCTTGACCTATTCAATGATTTTTTTAAAAATTTCTGAACAAAAAGAAGTCAAAGATTTTCCTGCTACAACATTTGTGCTTATTTGTCATGGTAGTTATCATATATTATACATTATTTATTAATTTTTTTGCTTAACAACTATTGTTAGAATTAATATATTTTGTGTGTGATCCGAGACAATTTTTTTCTTCAAATGTTGCCCAAGGAAGCCAAAAGGTTGGATACTCCTGCTCTAACATATGAAAAATAATAAGATTAATTTCAGTAGCATATATTTATTAACATTTCTAATATATTAGAAAGGCTACATCTTTCAAATAATTTTACAATTGTGCTTTTTATAATTAAAATTGCCAACAAATGAATGCTTGATTTAAAGATTTTAATGATGATACAAACCATATAATATTTTCTTATTTTAGTTTTACTATATACAATAAATTTCATAATTTTTATTTACTTGAAGGAACATAGAGGTTTATTAAGTATCCGTTATCCAATGGAACATGGCATTGTGACAGATTGGAATGATATGGAAAGAATTTGGCAATATATATATTCTAAAGAGCAGCTACAGACTTATCCTGAAGAGGTATGAGATTTGGAAATGTAATTTATAGTTTATGATTAGTTACATAAATTAAAAAAATTATGAAAAATAATTTATGAAACTATATATAAAATACTATTTGCTCTATATATCTTAATTTATTTTGGCTTTCTCTAGTCTATTAATTAGTACCTTGACTTTAACAAAACTTTTTCTCATTTGATGAGTTTTTAATGGGATTCCTTAAAATATAAATTAAAATTTATGATATTTTATTAAATTACTTATATTGAAATTCTTTCCTAATCTTTATAATGGTGTTTTTTTTTATAAATTAAATACTTTGTTAATTTACAATTATTTTATTAAATTTTAACTATTCATTTGAAGCATATCAATATAATTCTGAATATGAAATTAAAACTGCTTATTTGATTGAAAACTACAATGCCTTTATTTTCTTTAATTGTTAACACTTTTAAAGAAATTTACATAAAACTATAATTCTAGCCTTGCATCAGTAAAGTGTTTTTAAGTGAATATGATAATGTGATAGAATATAGAATGACTTAACTGAAAATTAACTTTTTAAAAGCTTTGCTAAATATAAATTTATTTGAGAAAGTTTATCTTAAGAATTAAATTAATTATTAATAGTCCTAAAATTCAAATAACCAATACAATTTTACTAATAAAACAACACTGCTGTTTTACTGAATAATCATCATGTTGTTAAAAAATATCAATACAGCAGGTACGTGACTTACATGGTTAATTCATCTATAAAGTCTCCATGTACAGTAAATGAAAAACCACATAAGTCAAATATGCTTAAATTTGATATACACAAATGAGAACATTAGCAAACAGAATGGCCAAATGAAATTTTTGAATATAAGTATAGATAAGATAATTTAAGATTGTCAAAATTATAAAAATAGATAAGGAAAATGCAAAAATTTCCCCCATAAATGATATTTTTCAAAAATATAAATTGTTTAAATGAATTTTTTTTTATTTGCATTTTATAGAAATTCAGCAAAATAAAGATTTAGGCATTTGCGTACCTCTGAAACAGTATAAGTCAGGAACGTACTGTAGAATCCTGATTATTGGAAATAATCTGGACCAAGAGAGCCTTGAATAATCAAAAACTTGACTAACATTGAAGATTTGGTAAATTATTACGAAATAACCTGGATTTGAATGTATTAATATGATATATATATTCTGTTTTTAGATTAGACCTCTTTGTTGAATATAATGACTTGTACTGTATAATTTCAAAGTAAATTCTCATTCACCTCATGTTGATTTTTTTTAATTTTATTTAAAATTATTTTGTTATAAAAATTAAAAAATCAACATAAGGTAAATGAGACACAGTTAATTAAAACTCTGCTGTAGTAACTTATGCTGTAAGGTATCTTCCAACTTATACTTTTTATATTTTCTTTTCTTTTTTTTTTTTGCTTTTATATATATCATTTTCAAAAAAATTTATACTATTTAACAAATGCTCATTTGTTTTAATAAAATCATTTTTCTGCAAATACTTATTATTTCCAATAAAGAAAAATTTAAAATAAAAGAATGTATGTAATAATGAATATCTAATACCACTCTATATAGTAAGGGGGTAATCTTAGTTTTCAAATGTATTTTTTATGTAATTATTATATTATTACTACTATATATTTAGTATATCATTTCACATAAAAACTTAATAAATAATAATTTGGAATCTGTAGTTATAATTGAGTATAAATAAGGGATGGAATTCTAAAATAACTTAAGGTTATTCCTGTGGAAAGATCAAATGAAATTTTTATAAAAGTATATTGTTTTTATAGTATCATTAAATGTGATTTTAAAATGATAAAAAAACTATTTAATATTATTATTATCTAATTTCATATGAATAGCATCCTGTTCTCTTAACTGAGGCACCTTTAAATCCAAAACGAAATCGAGAAAAGGCAGCAGAGATATTCTTTGAAACTTTTAATGTTCCTGCATTATTTATATCAATGCAAGCAGTGCTTAGTTTGTGAGTTCATTTATGAAACAAATACTCCATAATAAATACTCGTTAAAAATGAATGTAAAAATTATATGTTAATATTGTTTTTTTTTTTTTTTTTTTTTTTTTTTTTTTTTTTTTTTTTTTTTTTTTTTTTTTTTTTTTTTTTTTTTTTTTTTTTTCTTTACAGATATGCTACTGGACGTACAACAGGTGTTGTATTAGATTCTGGAGATGGAGTTACACATGCTGTGCCTATTTATGAAGGTTTTGCAATGCCTCATAGTATTATGAGGGTAGATATTGCAGGTCGAGATGTCTCACGTTATTTGCGTCTATTACTTCGTAAAGAGGGGTTTAATTTTCACACTACTGCTGAATTTGAAATTGTAAAAACAATAAAAGAGGTATATAATAATAACTTTTTAATTTATTACTTAAATTAAATTAATTACTTTTATTAATTTTGACATTTTGAATTTGTTTAGAGAGCCTGTTATTTGGCAAGTAACCCTCAGAAAGAAGAAACTGTAGAAACAGAAAAAGGCAAATATGTACTTCCAGATGGAAGTGTTTTGGAGGTTAGTGGATAGTTATGATAATTTTTGTACAGTTATAATTTTTAACTTGTACTTTTAATTCATTCTCTATTTAATCATAGTTGTCTATAAAGTTTTAGCAATTATTCATTTTATGAAATAAATTGAAATTATCATATTTCCTCTATTTTAAAGGTGGAAATACACTTTCAATATTCAATCAACTCTTTAGATACTTAATAGTATAATATAATTTTATTGATTACAAACATCAATATTATAAATATAAACCATAATTTATATGAGTATAATTTAATGCGATATTCAAATCATATCAACTTTTCATGAAAAGAGGTAATTCACTATATAAAATTAAATTATTTGCTTGTGATTCGAAAATATCATAAATATATTTCTGCCTTAACCTGTTCGCTGCCTTCGATTTTTTTCTAATTAAGCCTCGTTAATACGCAAAAAAAAATGTAAATTGCGATAGCTCACTTAATTTTCTTTGAATTTTTTTAAAATTTTCATAATTTATTATGTTTTTTATTGTGATTTTAACGATGTAACAAATTTTTTCAAATTTTATTTCTTTCACACTTTTTCGTTCATTATATGAGATCAGAGAAATACGATTTTTTTATATGAAATCTTAGCCATCCAACGAAATATTTGGTATTTTCTGATAGTGGCAAGTCTTCTGAATAAAATGAGTATGAATGAAGAAGATCGAATAATAATTTAAAAAATTATCGATAAAAAACAAAGTATTACCTAACTTTTAATTAATTTAATTAGTTAATTAATTAGTCAGAAATTGACAAAAATTTATTAAAATATTGTCATTTTTTTAATAAAATATATTTATTGATATGTTTTTTCTTCATTTCAATAATTTTTATTTTAATATTTTATAAATTTTTGAATTTATAAGAAAAAACATAACATATACGAAAATTATTCACAATCCTACATAAACAGCTATAACATTTTCTACTCTACTCTAATTGGCCTTGAGATATTTTGTTGACACTCTACATCCAATACCATAAGCAGCGTGATAAAGTAGGCATGGCTGCAATTTCTTGCGAAACAACTGACCGTCATAAAACAATTAAAGTGCTGTGCCCCCTTTTGTTGCCTAGGGTTGTTTACATTACGATTTTCTCGTATTTTACAAAATTATCTGTTAAAAGTAAAGTAATAAATGATCAAATAAGTAACCAAAATTTTCATATTATTGGCAAAATTTTTTCAATTTTATGAATTTTATAGTTTCATCATAGTAAAATTCTATTTTGCTTAAAATTTCAAAAATAAATTTATCTCATCCTAAAATCAAAATAAGATTATTAAAATATGATAGAATAGAAAGCAGAATCGATAAGATTCAATGAAAAATGAATAACAATCCATTCACATTTTCTATCTTTAGAACGGAATTAAAAAAGAAATTTTGGCAATTGGAAAATTTAGGAATATTTTCTGTCTTTAGAACGGAATTAAAAAAGAAATTTCGGCAATCGGAATATTTAGAACCCATCAGAGGCACCTATTTTCACCCAATAAATATAAAAAAACCGCTCTGCGATAGTTCCACTGTATAATTCGGGATTGAATTTTATTTATATTGCTTTTTATTGTTTTTTATCGTTTTTTGTTCTGCCATCTTGATGTCTTACCACCGCAAAGGCAGTGAACAGGTTAAGATTATATCAATTATATGACAAATCATAAATTTATCAATGTATTTATATCAGTTTTTTCCTTTATTTTTTTATTTTTAATAATCTAAGTTTTAAAGCAAGATTATTTGAATTTTATTAAAAATCTAGAATAAAAATAATATAAAATTTGATTATAAAACAAGCTTTTAAGATATTAACAATATAAAAAAATAGATCTTTATATTCCAATTTCTAAAATAAAAGTTGATTATAAAATGAAGTTCTTTACTGATTTTGATAGTTAACTTTGTCATCTTGTTTGCATTTATAACACATTAAGATCCGGCTGTTTTCCTGGTATATTGTTTGAGTTTTCACATATTTAAATTCAGTTTTAAATTATAATTGATATATATATAAAAATAATTTTATTATTCTTATTCTTTTAATAATTTTATTATTCTTTTAATTTAAAGGTGAAATTATTGATAAAATATTACATTTTTCTCAAAAGATAGCAGTCAGTTCCTAGATAATATAAATATGCAAAATAAAATTCTTTTATTAAATATCAAAACAATATAGATATTACTATATTTTACGTTTATAAAATTCTAAATGCTACTTTTTAATGTTTTGTATTGTTAATTAATAATGAATATTTTATTGCAAGTGCTTGTTTTATTTTCTACACTATTTTAAACAGAAGAATATAAATTTTAGGTGATTGTGGTTTTTGGCCAGGTAGTCTGTCTTTATCTGCCAAAAAATATAATATACTTAAGACTTCAGCGTTGAGAATTACCCTCTAATGCAGATATGATTTTCTCTTAAGTTTATGTAATTCTCAATTGTTTTTATCAAATAGCAAATATTGATTATTATCTTGAACATCTGATTTGTCCTTTAAATAATCATTATGCTCAGTAAATTTCAGAAATCAAAATGAGTCATAAATTATATAAAATTTTTATTTCGATTTAATTTTTTATTCCTATAACTATTTGAATATCTTATATTGCTTTTTTAAATAATAATAATAATAATAATGTAATGACTAGCAAAATCTGATAATTATGGTTAATGGTTAAGATTTCTTTTGACATCACTCTGACCAATTCCAATTTCAGAGATATTAAAAAGGTATCTTAGAATTTAGGAAATATAGTATTTTAAAAAAAAAATTTCCAAAATTTTTAATTCTGAACTAATATCACTGAATCTAAATCATCAATAAAGATGATTTAGATAACGTTTGAAGAATTTAAATAAAATTTATAATGCAAATAGTCTTCAACTTATGACCATTTGTAATTCCATCGGTTCAAATCCTTGACCCAATGATCTGATATATGGAAAGCATTTTTTTTTTTTATGTCTGGTTCTTGTAGTTTTGTGTTCTTTATGTTTGTTAAGATAATGTATAATGTTTTAGTAAACATTAGTAAACCAACCTGACCAAACCAAACATTCCCTGACTTATTCAAATAATTGAGATAGAAGCTTTTTATGTAACTGAGTTATTATGTAAGTCAGGAAAATAATTTTTAACAAAAATTCACAAGGCTAGATGGACTACACTGATTGCATATATACAATGTTATGACCTTGATTGAAAAGGAGGCAATGCTGCATGGAATGATATCATACTAGTAATATGTTACTTAAGATCAATAAACACTATACGAAAACATAAATAAATCGTAACATGAAGTTTTAATAATGTAAACTAACATATTCAAACTTGTAACTTACAAATACAATATATGTTTATGCTCTATATCTAAAAAAATTAATAAAGAAGCTATGGAAAATATTTTATGTTGAATTTACACTGACGGAAAAAAAAATCCCAACACCAAGAAAAAATTATTGTAGAGTAATTGATAATTTTTATATAAAGATTTTTTTAAGAAAGCACAGAACAAGTATTATTGTATGTAGTGTTGCCATACTTTCGAAAAATCCATAAAATATAACAAAAATTGAAAATTTCTTTTCTGCTACTGTCCCAATTAAGTATTTAAATTATGTATTAGTTTATTAGTTTGGTTTCTGTTCTTTGAGATTCGCAATTATGCGTTGCCCCAGTTAAGCGGAATCCACTGTATTAATAATAATCTCTGGTAACATTTTCAGTTTTCTATGGCCCTGCTCAGCCAGTTCTCTTGGTGGTCCAATTAAGCAGAATCGACTGTTTTGTGTTAACTTGGACAATATTAAATGAGGACCTACTGTATTGCAATGTACGCGGCTGCCCCAATTAACTGATGTCCCAATTAAGCAGAATCCACTGTATATTTTAACTGCAAAGATTTTATTTTAATTTTTCTGATAAATCAAAGTATTATTTAAAAAATTATTTTTAAAGCATTAGTTAAAATCTAAAAAGTGTTACTGACCAACAAAATACAATTTTTGAAATAATATTTTACCTCGTACTTCCCGAATTATTATTATTGTTGCTATTGTTGTTGTTATTGTTATTAGTAGTATTATTACTATTTTCGGGCCTAATAACTGCACTATAACGTTCTTCTTCATCACCATTTTCCAACATTATGCGATTACGATAAGCATAACTATTTTCTATTTCTTGAGCAAGCTTTAATGCTTCTGCTTCTTGCCGTTTATATTCTTCAGTATTTTTTTGTTCTAAGGGAACTCTATAAACAAATATTATGTTTAAAGTTATAATAAATCAATTCCAAAATATTCAAAAAATAAAAAATAAAATTTTCATATATTTTTAACAGAATTTCATATTTGTTATTTCAAAATATTAGCTGGTTTAATTACAAAATCATAAATATAATCAATAACTACAAGAATTTTCTAAAAATAATAATTGATATGCAAAATAGTATTAAATAAGAAATATCATGAACAGATTTTATATTAAAGTTTTAAATATATCTAATTCTCATAAATGAATGGTAGCTGGTTCCTAGAAATGGCAACATAAATTAAAAATACTGTAGGAAAAATTATATTTGAATAGGAATGGCCAGCCTTTTATAGTTCATTCATCAATTTTTCATTTTTTAGTTAAGATGTGCAATAGAAACTTATACCCTTTTCAGGTCTTTTAAAATATGGTAATATGAATATATTTAAGTTAGATTTATATGTATATATATAGAGTAGATATCTCTAATAGCACACAACCATGTGATCACTAAGCTAATCAGAGTTTAATTTAAACATATTATAGCTAAATAAGGTAATGTAAGCTACACTGACGGAAAAAAAAATCCCAACACCAAGAAAAAATTATTGTAGAGTAATGAAATTTGGACAATGCATTTGTATAGTTAACATGTGTAATTGATTAAATTTTCAAGATCACAGGTTAATTTAAGCTCAAGAAAATGCCTTTCAAATGTGAAATGCAGTTGCATTAATAGCCAGTGTAACCTCCAGAATTTTGAATGCAAGCCTGCAAACGTGCATGCATTGTGTCATACAGGTGCCGATGTGCATTTATCCACTTGGTTCTTAATTTTGAGCTATTTTTAGAAAAAATAGTAACTGGAGATGAAAAATGAACCCCATATGATAACACAGAAAAAGACAGTGGTCTAAACAAAATTTGCCTTTACTTCCAACATCAAACCCAAAATCTTCATAAAAAAAAAGATCATGCTCAGTATTTGGTGGGATTTTAAAAGAATAATTTATTATGAGTTGCTAAAAAATAACAAAACTATTAATCCAAACAAATATTGTGATCAACTTGACAGTTTAAAAGGGAAAATTGTAAAAAAATAAGATGATCACTAGCAAACAGAAAAGGTATAATTTTTAAACCATTCTATCTTGTTTTGATATAAAGGTGTAATATTTGCACTGATGATGGTTTATTAAAACTGCAAGTACTTTGCAATAAATAAGTATTTTTTACTTTAACAGAGAGCTTTTAATTGTGTATTATTTGTACATTTAAAGTGAATTTGGATATATTTTAGGCATAATTTTTTACCATGATACTGCTAGACCACATGTTACCATAATAACTCAGAAGAAATTAAGAGAGTTCAGCTGGGAAATTCTAATTCATCCTCCATACTTGTACCCTCAGATTACTATCTTTTTCTGTCACTATAAAATTTTATAAAAGGAAAAAATTTTGAAAATAATGAGGACATCAAAAACCATTTAAAAACATATTTTCAGTCGTCAAAACCACCAAAATTTTTTTAAGATGGCATCATGAAACTATTGAATCAATAGGAAAAGGTTGTAAGTTCAAATGGAAATTATTTTATTGAATAAAGATATCTTTAAATTTAAAAATTTTCTTTGTTGTAAAAAACGTGCAAACTTTCCAGACAATTCCAATATATTTTTTATTAGTTACATACAATCAAAAATATATACAATATATTTTTTATTAGTTACATAAAATCTGTAACTATTCATGTCAGAATAGTTACAGATTTTATAACAGAATAATTAAATATATATATATATATATATATATATACACATATACATACATTTACTTATTCTATTGTAGAATCTATTGTTTCATTTTAGAATCTAATTGTATTAAAAAAAAACACTTTAATGAAAAAGCTTATGATTGCATATTATATAGCCAAAAATGTTTCTATATTTGAATAATAGAATAATTGATTTATAAGAGCTTTAATAGTTATATTAATTGCTTGTAATTGAGTCATATTTTTTTTCAAAATAGAAAAGTAAGGATTAGTTATATTAAACAGAGATAGGTGTTTTCTTTTGATTTATTATGATACTTTTGTAAAACAATTTTTAAATAGTAATGATTTTTTTTTCAGTTAAACAAGTAGTTCCAAAAAACTAAAATTGTTTTACTTTCTGAATGTATCATTTGTTTAGCATTTGAAATCCATTGGGCTTTTGTATCCAACTTTGATGTTGATTTAACCAGCATAAATGTAAAAATGACATCATCATGCAAAAATGTATCATTACTGTGATGTCACATCATTGTGAAAGATTTTGACAGTAGATGATGCTAAGTATTAAGCAATGCAGGTAAACTATATGTTATCCCTACACTGCTAACACTTATAGCCATCTATTGACAAAATTATAAAATAAAATTTTTATAAAAATAAAAATTCAGACCTGTAGGATTCAAGATTGTGGCATTAAGATGACCTAATGGTAAAACATCACTATCAAATTTCATGGAAAAATATATTAAGTAGTTCAAAAGTTATTAATGAGGGACATTTAGGAAAACATGGGTGCCTATCTTATAAGCTCCTTTTCCTTTAGAAGTATGCTAAAAATGCATGATTTTTTTCAATTTTTGCTTAAATTTTTTTTGTATTTAGTTTTAAATCAGGGCTGTCCAAAAGGTAGCCCGCAAGGCTTTCACGATTTGTGATATAATATTACTTTTTAATGGTTTTTTCATTTCTTTTATTACTTTTTTTTAAGAGATTAATAAAAAGAATCCTAAAATTGAATTATATTATAACTCAATTAATTAGTTTTTCTTAATTATTTGTAATTATTTAATGATCAACAAGCTATCAGTGACATCACATTTTTATAAGACTCTAGTCACATCAATTTTAGTTTTACCTATTTCAGTTTAAAGTTGTACTGTATTTTAGTTATTTTTTAGTTTCTAACACTCACCATTTTAGTTATTGTGTGACATTGTTGTGAGATTCAGTTTTAATTTTATTTTACAATGAGTTTGTTGCATTTGTGAAATGAGTGAAAAAAACCTAAAATAGAAAATTAAAATTGAGCATATTAGTAGCGGTGGGAAAATGACTTTTTATAACAAATCACATGGGTGTAAACTGCTTTGTTTAAAAACATTTTCCTAACTTTTATGATTTTAGTTGGAAAGTAATATCAGTGTTTGGTAGTACTTATTTGTATGAAAGTGCATTTTCTAACATGAAGATAATTAAGAAGGTAGAGAAATCAATTCAGAACCTGTCTGGAGATTTTTCTCTTTCACATATTCCGCAGATAGCTACAACAGGAATGGATGTAAATATTTAGCCCTTGTAAATGCTGTTGCCCACCCTCATTTATCACATTAAATAGGTACATATATATATTTTTGTATTTTTAACTGTTTATATTTTATAACTTTTTGTTAACATGTTTATTGATGCAATCTGTTAAATATAATTTTGTAATAAGGTTTGCTAATCTGGAAATAAAACTGGTTTCCATATTAATTTTGTAACAAGGTTTGTTAATCTGGAAATAAAATTGGTTTCCAAATAGCGTTATATTTATGCGTTCATATTTATTGGATGCAATCTGGTAAATATAATTTTGTAATAAAGTTTGCTAATCTGGAAATAAAATTAGTTTCCAAAAAGCATTATATTTATGCATTCCATTTATTGAGACAATAGCATATCAAGTACCAAAGCCCTTCTCCCTTTTTTGTAACTGCGGCCCTCCATATCTCTAATAAACATGGCTGTAGCCCTTGGGTTCATTATAATTCGACAGCACTGTTTTAAATGAATAAAATATTAATTTGATTACCTTTATTTTTTACTGCAGAATAAATTTTATCATTTTACGTATATTTTTTTTTTAACAGATACTCATTTTTTTCATACATTCAATCTTCCTTATTGCTTACTCAAATTATAATTTTTCTAGATTGGTCCAGCAAGATTTAGAGCTCCTGAAATTTTATTTAGACCTGATTTAATTGGAGAAGAATTTGAAGGACTTCATGATGTATTAGTTTATTCCATTCATAAATCTGACATGGATTTACGTAAAGTATTATATCAAAATATTGTGCTTTCTGGGGGTTCCACTTTATTTAAAGGTTTGTATATTTTATTATATTATTTTATATATATGTTTAAATAT